>JAVDPK010001737.1:413491-427959 GCA_034780415.1 Cichlasoma orientale | reverse complement strand
GTAATAATGTTAACTTAGGCTCTGAGAGATTCTGCTGAGTGTGTTTTCTTTACTTTGTGACATTTTACAGACTAAATGATTAAATATTTAGTAGTGAAAATATCACACACATTCCTAAAGCAGTGTCTGTGATGTATCTCAGGTCAATTAAAAAAACTTGAGAACAAGCTTAGTCTGTTACAGTGGTGTTGTCAGCTAGAGACCAACACACTGAACATAATCTGAGCTTCAGTTGAATTATATAGAATATAAAGACAACAATCAAGGATCAAAGAACAAATTAGATAAAAAAAAATCTATCTGAAATAGAAAACAAAGATTATCTATCCAGATTACATATACAGGGACTCCAAAAATAGGTTTTCAATACTACAAACATAAGCACACAATCTTTGACTGAATTACAGTGACGCTGACACTGAATGACTCAGGGTGCTGGTAGCGATGAGGTGATGGTCTTGGCAGAAAACTGAATTTGGTTCTTCATGATTTGAGGACTGCATGATTGGCAGCGTAAGCACAATGATAGTATCATGAAGCCGTGACAAAGAGGCTTATCTCAAAGCAGCTTACAATAATGTCAGGAGTGTGGCCTTGGAAGACTTAAACCCTTTAAGGCTCCGTGTTACGTTGGCTGCAGATACCATCGGGACTGCTGCTGAGTAGTTTTTGTCCTGTAATGTTGACTTTGTTAAACCTTCCAAAGGTTTGCTGAATAGGTATGCTTTTTTTTTGTCAGCAATGTGTGGGTTCAAATTTTTATCAGTGCGACACATTAAGACCTTCAGCCCACCCAGCATGACTGTAGTCTTGATGGAAAAGGGAAAAAAAGAGCATTTCCATTAAGAGAATGCAGTCCTCCTACTCTTTCTCCCTGCATTGTAAAATGGCCTTGAATTATTATATTTCAAACCTTGCAAACAATGAACAGAAAGCAGTGACAATATCAGTAATGAATCATAGGGAAAGAGGTATTTGTGCCTGGAAAGACGGTGTGTTATGGATGTAAGCTTGTTGATGGATTAACCACTATTTTTTCATTTCTCAGATCTTGAGTTTCTGATGAGTGCTCGTACACAAGGTGAACACAAAGCTGAATGGACCTAAATATAGGTGTTATGCACAGAGAAGGCTTTGCTGCATGAAGCTGAATCCACATGAAGGACAGTTTTTATGTTATTTGAAACAGGTAGTAATTCCCAGGAAAAGCCTTTTTTTCCCCCATTTTGATAGAAGATCTTTGCAGACTTTCTAATAAAACCGAAGAACATAGGGTTGGTTTGTTCTCGCCGTCTAGAGCCCTTTTGTTCTTAAGTGAAAAAGAGGCTTTGTTTTGCTGTGGAGCCATTGCTAAACCAAAAGAACCAACAGTTCCCTGGCAGACGAATCAAGGCTGGAAGAGAGAGCTTTGTCAACAGCAGATTTTTTTCATTGTTTTCATTGGTTGAGAGTGCTCAGTGATTTCTGCTTTTCTTCCTAGAACAGCAGGAAAGTTAAAGATTATTTCATGCAAATGTCAGCCCAAGGACAGCATTTATATCTAATGCTGTCTTCACTGGCTTTTTTTCCCCATTCTTAATAGTGTTCCCTAAAGATATTTACTTCTAACACCTGCTTCTGTACAAAAGCCTATTTGTGCCAGGATAATATTGGTTTCCTGACATGCTTTTTGCTCTGACTGTTATCTAGCACACAATATAGACTTAATGTAAATTAGTAACTTCCCAAGGTGTCAAAAGGTAACTAATTCCCACACCTGCTCCTGGCTTTAGTTTATTTGCTTCTCAATAGCTCAAAGTGTTTTTTTCCTATGGTATTTGACAAAAAAGATGTCACAGGTAGATTTTTAAAGCGGCACCCAGTTCAATCACACTTTGTGCTTTGACCACACTTTCATATGCATATAAAATAATAATAATAATAATAATAATAGTAATAATAATAATCTCTATGTCCTGAACGTTGGCTTTTGAGTGGAGCAAATATTTGATATTTGCACATCTCAGAATGTCAGATGTTTCAGAGGATGAGGCCTTTTTTTTTGTAGTGAATGACTTTGAAATCAAGATGAGTGCATTTTCATCAAATTTTTGGACCTTTCTCAAGAGATAGCATCTGCTCAGGCTGCTCCTGTTACGTTTCCTTTTTTTTTTCTACATTCTCCTCCAGGCTCTGCTTTTCGTGTACACAGTATCTTGATGTTTCAGTAGGTGATTTTGGTCGGTCTTCCTTCCCTTTTTAAATTTCTCCTACCTTCAGTTTCCAGTTTTGAATGTGAGAATTGTTATTTCAGTTCTGAAAAGCCTTGACAAGGGCTCTAATACACTGATTTATATCATGATTATAGTTTAAACTGTCGAAGCAAAAAAAACCCAAAACAAACTAGAGGCAGGGTACATCCTGGACAATATTGCTGATATTGTACCATTGTCCAGGTTTTTGACAATTATGCATCATTCCACTGCAGGAGCTAGGAACCTTTAGAGGAGCTCTGTACTGCAGGGACCTGGTTTAAATGAGCTCCGGGATAAATTGTTCTACCCCTTGGGTTGGGTAGGTCTCAGAATCTCTGATTGGTTAGGTACTTGTACCCAGTCCACCTCAGTAATCTCACAGTCTCTCTCTAAGATAGCTCGAAAAAATCTGTTTGCTTACTTTTAAGTCTGACATTTTGGACATTTTTAGGTCATGCGACCGCAGGAACGATGAGCTCGTGCCATCGTGAGGCGTCTGTCCATTCATCAGTCTGTCTGTCTTTCCAAAGTTCACAAGAGTCGCTACTCCTCCAAGAGTATTGAAGAGAACTGAATCAAACTTACGCACCATGACCAACTGATGCGTCTTCACATCCAAATTGTGCTCAAGGTCACTCCTTCTAGAGTATTGGTCAAATTTTAGCATAACTGAACTATCACTGACATTCTGGATTGAATGCTCATTGATCCCACTGCTTGTTGTTAACTTGATTTACAAGGAAAAACAAAATCACAGTCACCAGACTTGAATGAATTGATTAGAATCTCCCTGTAGTTGTCAGTTTTTCATACATCAGCTGACTAATTTGCCTAATCTTAATTGGCATTTATATGCAGAAAGCTATAAATACCTTTCACTTCCTTTAACGTAGTTTCTGGGACTAAGGTTCTAGGTACTCTGTGGGGGGTGAGATGGTAAAACAAGGGTCATAACAGTGTTTCTCACTGAGATTTACTTTTTGGTAATGAAAGTTTAAGGTAAAAAGTTTCTGATTTCAAAAGAAAAGGAAAAAAAAAAGGTAAGATAAAAAATTTAGATTTAAAGCTTTGAGCTGCAATCAAGAGAATTCAGTGTGGTAACGCAAGCTCTGAGTCAGTGTTTATGTCTGACTCACTTTATTCATACTGAAACCCACAGGGATTCAGACAGCATCTCCACTGGCTAATGATTTATCAAAAGCACTCTGTGTTTGTGTGCTTAATCACATTCTTCTCTCACTGGTTCGTAACACTGAAGAAACTCAACTCTGGGCAACTTGAAAGGCTTCTTTGATCCTTTTTACACTCATTTTATACGTATTGCGTGTTGGACTGCACTTGGGTAAAAGTATTTATGTCTTTGCACTTATAAAGCAGGCTATTTTAAATGTCTGTGTGACAGCATGTTAAGTGTACATGACCTGCAAAGATGAGGGTGACGTATTATTCTGTATAACACCGAATAAAGGCAACAGCGCAATAAAAATTTAACAGATATTTGTGACCTTTACTGCTTGGTACACTTGTTATGGTGCACTTTCTCTGCAGTCTGGAATTACGTGTTCACATTAAGAATGAATTCATTTTGTATCGCACCACACAATGACACTCTTTAAGATTAGGCGAAGAATTAAAACCTGTTAATTGTTGTGAGCTCGTATGGATGGATGGACATATCTGAAAACTGATTGATGGTGAGAATACTGAGAATAGTGCAGCATCTACAGAGAAGAGATCAACACTAATATATGTGCTGCTTTATATAGAGATTAGAAGGAAGGAATAATTGCACAGCTTATTGTTTTTACCCATCAGTTTTCAGCATGGATTAAAGAAGTAAAATACAATATTTTAAATATTACGCATAAAATATGGAAAAAAAAAATATAGAGATGGATGGGTAATACTTAAAAAAAAGACCTTAGTCTTTGGGTTCATTTGAGTATGCGAACATGAATGTCTGTGTATGCGTGTTCAATACCATCTTTGAAGTTGGACTGAAAGTGGATCTCTTGAATATTTAACCTTACCCTGGGGCTGTAGTATTAATCGACAGACCCTTGCAGAGAATCTGAGTACAGCACTGATCTGTCGGGCTGATATGTGCTTTATTGTGACACTTAATGGGAATATGATGGATTGGATATAAAAACAAAGCAGGATGACAGACTGCACATAAAATTTCTGTGCAGCTTTTTGCGCGCTTTTATTTCACACATAAACAGAAGAAGGGGTTTTGCTTCGGACAAGTAGCCACAAGCAACCAAAAAAGTCATTAAGAGAAGGATTGAGAGACATACAGACTTAAAATGATTATGTGAATGTGAACAGTTTTAAAATGACGGCTCTAAACTGAAATGGTCCTCATTTTTAAATGGGAGTATTTTCCAAAACATGACTACAACTTCTAATACACTTGCTAATGTAGATCATCAAGTGGCAAATCATAGCTTGATCCTGGGGGAAAAACGTATTCCTGTTGTGATGCTTTTCAAAGTCCAGCATGTTCTGAACACACTTGCTTTTGACTAGTGCTGTTTTCATTTATCGTAATCAGTGTGTAATGGTACGAAGTTCAAAAGTTGAGTGGTTTCTTTTCTATTCTGAAAAGGAAGTAGAAAAAAAAGAGCAGTTTAAATGGTTACATTTCTGTGGCAAATAGTTCTTCTAATAAATACCACTCCCAAACATCCATACACACACGTACGTCTATTGAAATGTCAGCCACATCTGACTTCCTGCGTGTTAAAAGGAGAGAGCACAGTTACACGTGTTATCCCCCCTCACTGTACTCCACAGCTATTTTATATTTCAGAGAGCATTAACCTCTCGCTGCTTCCCCTCAGCACAGTCTGTCTAATTTTTTTAATTTGAAAAATGAACTTTAACATTGACGCTGTTAACAGTTATAGAAGCAGGCATATTGTGTGTTTGAAGGGAATGCGTTTTATTCTTGACACTTCATCTATATAAGGCAATGACATCTCGAGATGGGAGGACGAAGCCTTTTAAAGTCTGGAGTTGTGTGGAGCTGTGGCCATTGTGATCTTGGCTTTAGATGTGGTCTATGAAACCAACCATACAATACCCCTGCGCTCAAACATATGCTTTGTCTTTGGTTTTTTAAAATTCTAAATAGGACCATAATTTATAGAGTGAACATGTATAAAAAAAAGATTTGAAACTAGCAGTCAGTACTGAGGTCATACATGAGTTAGGGATGAATCATTATCTATATATACTACTCAAAAAAATTAAAAGAACACTTATTGAAAACATCAGATCTCAATGGGGGGGGGGGGGACATGATGCTGGATAGATATACTGATATAGACTGGGTAATGTGCTTGAAACAAAAGGATGCCACATTGTTTGAAAATGATCAACCTTCAGAGGAGGAACCCAGGACCCACTGCACCGGTGTAGGCTCTGACAAGGGGTCCAAGGATTTTATCCCGATACCTAATGGCAGTCAGGGTTGATGCTATAATTTTATTAAGTGTTCCTTTATTTTTTTGAGCACTTTTTTTTTTAAATACTTTGTTACTTTTTTGTTTGTTTTTTTGGCTGCCAGAGGAGTCTTACTTTTCTGGCCCTAAACAAAGAAGTGTGATCAAGGCATCGTGTTTCATAGCTGGAGACTACATCATCTTCTATACACGGTATTTGGTTTCAAGCTTTTGCTTTGTATCGGGATACATTATTTAAAAAATTCAACTTAAAAAGGCTTTGATTAGATAGCTTTCCTGTGGCTGTAGAGTATATCAGCCTCAGCAGTACCATTCTCTTTGGTTATTTCTGCTGCAGAATTGCTTTGGCAGTAGTGAACCTCATGAAATAAATCATTGGATTTTACATTACATTTTAAAATGTGCAGGTTATTTTTTCCACAAGAAAAGTGTTCTTTGTGTTTTGGCCTTGAATCATTGTTGGAACCTCTCCTCATGCCAGCATCTTCATGAATTGATGTCACCTCTGTTTTGCACAACATCGACTTTTCCCTTGTTTTCCTTTAAAATTTTTTCCTGTGTCCTTTGATTTTTCCACAGTTCAATTTTTCTGTTTTGACTGGTTCTGAAAATAGCAGTAGTGCAACGCTAGCAAGCCGCACTATGAAGAATGACAGACAGCGCAGTCATGGCAGTGAACAAGTCAACGTGATCTCGCTTAGGCAGGTGATTCTGGGTGAAGAAACCCAAAAACAATGATTTTTATGTCTTGACTGTAGTTGTTGCTCTGGTAGTCACTCACCTCAGGATGGGCCCATGTGCATTGATTACACACAGCAGTAAACGTGATCCGAGTACAGTAAAGCCAATAAGTCTCTGTTGCTGTATTTGATAGAAAGCTTAGCTTTGCTGTTCTCTGGAGCTTGGAGAAAAAAAAAAAGGGCGACTGGACTTCTTTTTGTTTCTTGAAAACGTTTCACCTCTCGTCCCAAAGGCTGCTTCAGTTCTCAAACCAAAAGGTGGAGAAACCCAGGTATTTAATCCCCAGTGGGTGTAGTCCCCTGGAGGTGGTTGTGACCCACTATTGTTCATGTGCATGCTCGCATAAGCCAATATGTGAAAGGAGGCGTGGGTCATTACAATCAGTGGTTTCGGGTGAAACCAATTTGAGACTAAACATTGTAAGCGAGGGAAAGTTGGTGACGTAATGAGGAGTAAAAGAAGCCATCTATGTCCACTATGAACTACCATCATTGAACAGAGGAGGTGGATTACATCACCAACTTTCCCCTGCTTACAATGCTGTCCTGAGCTCCCTCCCCAGGCACCTCAACCCCCATTCACACCTCTGTTCAGGTGACCTCAATAGGTCACTTGATAGAGTGGGGCGAAGTCCCAAATTGGTTTCACCTGAAACCACTGACTGTAATGACCCACACCTCCTTTCACACCTTGGTGCACGTGATTACACACATGAACAATAGTGGGTCACAACCACCTCCAGGGGACTACGCTCACTGGGTTTTAAATACCTGGGTCTCTCCACCTTTTGGTGAACTGAAGAAGCCTTTGGGATGAGAGGTGAAACAAAAAGAGGTCCAGTCGTCCTTTTTTTTTTTTTTCAAGCTCCAGAGACCTGGATGACTGGGAACCTACACAGACATATAGTGTTGCTCAACATTTAATAAACAAAAATGTCCATTATCCAATTACCTGAAGAGAGTACTTTTTCTTATAACACTGGAAGGGTGGTGATGGTGGTGGGGAGTTTGTAGGGAGTTTGAAGGCGAGGGGAGAAGAGGTTGTGGACAAGAGGGGAGTTGAGTGCAGGAAGACTATTTTGTGCTTGTTCAACAGTTGTTTGATGAATTGCTGTTAAATACATTGAGTGCACAGTTTTATCTCACCATGGCCAGCCTGAAAATGGGCAATAAAGGACAGTGAACATTTGTAAAAAGGCAGAATGTGAATTCTTGTACACAACACAGAGTGGGGAAAAAAGTCTGTTTTTCTCTAAAAGTGTACAGACGTTTGTGCTAAAGTAAAATGATGAACTTCAGATATGGAAAAACATATGCGTGAAATGCTGAGCCTACAAATGGAAACTTATGGAAGCTTATCGCACTTCTTGAATTTCTCCACATGACAAGCCCACACATCGCTGCAGCGTAGGACCAACTCGTCTCGCTCTTTTCTACATGACTGTTGTCTGTGAAGAAAAAGAAAAGCTCGGGATTGCAAAGTGTGGGGCGTCCATCTGTGTTCCACACTGAGCAAAGGAGGACAGACACAAAGGAGGGATTGAAGGACTCCGATGGAAACAGTGAGTGAGAGTAACAACACGATGCTTGATGCAATGTTGTGGCCCTAAAGTCTGGCTAGCTGTGGGAGACAGTAACACTTCTGTCAGAATAAGGAGGAGGGCAGAGTTGCCTGGAGCAGGCCACCAAAACATTTGCAATATAACTTGAGAAATCATCTGACGCGCACTAAGGCGATCAGAGACAGGGAGTGGACGGAGCAAGAACGGGTGACACTGGATGGGACAAGCAACGGACTGAGAGAAGCACATAAACGGAGCTAATTTAAAATTCTTGTACTTGGGAATGAAGTGATTCGATGTGTCTTAAATGACCTGTGTTTTTACTAGGTACCAAGTAATCTAAGTGGGAGTAAGACAACTTTCACCTGAAATGGAGGGACGGCAAATAAAGAGTCCCTAGGACATGCCAGTAGGAGTTCAAGCACCTAATCATTAAGCAAAGCTTTGCTGTGGAAGGATGGGTGCCTGCTGCAGTCGCGACCCCACACGGGAGGCCGGTCACGCGCTGGTTCCCATCAAATGTCACGCCGTCTGGCCAAGGGCAGCTACAGTAGTCACTAACCTTGATGACCATGAATTCTCTACATGGGATCTCAGGTGTGACACAAGGTAAGCCATCGTACATTACCATTCCTTAACACAGCAGTGAGGCACTGACCTCTGTGGAGGTGTTGTCACTGTGGTCCCATTGAGATTCTTTCTTGTGCCACGTTTTCTTGTGCTGTGCCTCAGGAACATGGCATGCATTATAGCTCATTAGCTTCTTTGTTTCTGGGAAACAACAGTTCCCTTTGGTACAGTACATCGCCCTGCTGACACATAATGAAACAAGTTGTGTGTGGTGGCGGTGTTTGTCAGTTTTATGGGATGGTAATGTTATACAAGAGTCATAAAAGAAGACACACACACACACTGTGCAAGTTACGGGTGTGTCTGTAGATGAGCTTTAATGTGGTTTCAAACTGACAAACAGCTGAAGATGCACACAATCTTGCATACATGCACAACACACCAGTTGTGGTTGTGTTTGGCATGACAGGGGTTTACTGTAAGCACACATACTGACATAGATCCCCAGCTGAATGTTAACGTAAGATGAATTCAGCTTGAGAGGTATGACAGCTTTAGTGACATGTTCAGCACTTTCCTTAGTCTCAGTCAGCTGGTAGACCATAAAGAGGCTGGATTGCCTTCTACCTTGGGACAAGAACAAGGCTGAGGAAACAAGGCTGACATAGGAGGATGATTTGTCCTAGAAATCATTGACTGTATCTTTATTATTCTCCTATTGTCTTGCACATTCCTAAATCAAGACAGAGCCCGTCATCAGTTTGGCACAAAACCAAGGAGGGTGTTGGCTAAATCGTGCTTTACTGTTTTCAGTGCTTAGATGCTCAAATGTAAGCTTAAGAATAGGAAACAAACAAAAAAAAAAAAACCCAAACCAAAACTCAATAGCACTGTGTCACCGCAGAAACTATTTTAATTTAAAAGCTGCAATCAAATCCGACTGCTGTCATACATTTAGAAATCTGTGGGTAATACGCAGGGTAAATATGCCCATCTGTTTGGTGCCCCAGCATAAGCTTTATTTAATTCTTAATCAAATGCACTACTTGAAATGAAATTGTGACAAAGAGCACAGCACAGCGGCGAGACATGCAGATATGAAGTAGGTTCATGTATAATCTTTATTAACATGCTAGACGTGTTCACTAGTCACAACACACAACAGCTTTTAACTAGGTACTTTAAAAGAGAAGTTATTAAATCAGTTTTTTTCATGTCAGATTTGCTAGGATTAAGGAAAGACTGATTTGGATTAAGGTCAAGACAATTGGAGTTTCTATAATCTTGCAAAAGAAAAAAATAAAATGAATGAATGAAAGTGTTAAAGTCACGTTTGTTGGTTTAAGATTACTACTCTGTTGAGATTAGTGGAGAAGAACTCACCCTGTGTTTAAAGTTGGGAGAAAATTCAGCCTTTCTGATGAGTTTATGGTCTCAGTTGCTAGATTCAGGTCCTATCCAATACAGCGTGATGATAATTTAGTAAGTTTTGTTCCCATTTACAGAAAAATGGATCATAAAGCAGGGGTATGTTTTAGGGGGTTTATTACACTGTGAGTGACGAGAGGTCACAGTTTCACGATGGAACCAGTGAGCGACAACAGTGTGTCGTTGTCCATCTTTTAAATACACAATATGGAAATATTTAAGTAAAACATTTTATAGAACTAAAAAAAAATGCTCTGCTTCAGCTATCTGCCGGGCGCTGTTCTTCAGTTCTGTGATTTCATTGTTAAAATGCACGAATATGAAATATCAGCATATATATGTAAATCAGCAGCACTTGAGTGTATTATCAGTCAGCCACAGCTGACAGCACAGAACACGAGGGTTTCGTGTTTGACATTGGAAACACTTTGTTCTCTGTGTGGTTCTCCCTGCACCGGTAGTGGGAGTAGCTCTCTGGAGGCATCTAATGCTTTTAGCTTTTATATCTGTTATGGGTGGAGAGCTGTTGCTTTTGTATCTGGAGATGTAGTCAATTATGCAGCAGGAGGTTTAGCTGCTAAATGCTCTCTTACACTTGACACTTTTGATTACCACCAAAAACTCCAAATGTGAAGGGCTTGCTTTATTATTCCTCATGTTCTCCATACCTTTGGTCCCTCCCGGTCCTTTTTTCTTTTTTGAGCTCTCTGACTCACCCACAGTATTAATATTGATCCAATAATGAGAATAATGGGAAGTGGCTGTCACCAAGTTTCCCTGAAGATTTTAGCCTGGTTTGAAGTCAGATTTGTCATTTTTGTTATGGTGTAACCCCCCCCCCCCCCCCCCCCCGTGAAGTGGGGCATGGCGGAAAAAGTATACCTGTTTAAATAGACATGTAGCACCTTGTGCTAATTGGAAAGTACCTTAATCAGTATCAAAACAAGTTTCAAGCTCCAGTCTTCAGATCCCCATATTCCACCATTTCCAGCCTCCTCATGAATTCGAATGGAAGTCTCTGTATTTTTTTGGAATACCAAGAACCTGTTTTCTGCCTTTGTGGCTCTTTAGCAGTCTTGCTGGGATAAGAATGCTGTGTTCTGTCCCCATGACATTGAGCTTGTATCTGACAGAGATTTGAATTAGTTGTAGAGAATTAGTTTTGTTTTTTTTGTTTTGTTTTTTTGGCTCTATCTGCTCTTAATACAGCTGCATTGTCTCTGTTATTCTGAATCTTAATTGTTGTCCTCAGCGGTGCATTGGGCTTTTGTCTCTGTCCGGCACAATAAGCTCTTCTCAGTGTAAGGTTATAGTTGGTCAGACGTAGGGTCTCCAAAGTCCGATTTTTGAGAGAAAGCGCAGACATTTCATTCTGCTTCCTCTGGCAGGTCAGTCAGCCTCTAGCACCCGATTCTTGTTCCTTTGTCTTTCAGCTTATGTTTTTTCCTTAAAGGTACCCGCCCTTAGCCTTCAGGCTAACTGCTTCATCACCTGAGGTGGAAATGTGATACTGTCCTCACATTTCTCCTTTATTGTCCTCATTCCTCTGTCTGGAAAGTCATCTCATGCAGCGGTCTAATAATTCTGTATTTAGTAGTTTTTAATTGCAGGCTCTTTGTGTGAGCTTTACTCAATTTTTCTACCCAGACAACACAAGAAAAAAAAAAACCATGACTCCAGCATTGTGCCATTATCAGAGTTCCACACACTGTAAGTTTGAGATTGTGAGAGGATACTTCACTAAGAAGTGCAAAATAGTTGCCAAGCCACTAGGATACGTTCATTGTCACATTTGTGTCAGTGCCTGACACACTGTCGACTCATTGGCTTGCCTGTTTGATATTCAGGTAATGATTCAGCCGTTTGGTTGCTGCCAAGCACTGTGTGTTTGACTGAATCAAGTTCTCAGGAAGAAAAAAAAAATCACTTCATTAGGAAAAGGACTGCTTTTATCCAGTCCCCTGTGGTATTGTAATGATAAACCACACACAAGGGCAGGAGGCAGTGAAGCAGAAATATCTTCTTTGTTACAGTGCTTTTGTAATTCTCCCCTGCCAGCACTGAAAAATGATTCTGAACTGCCTAAATGCCTAAATTAATGATAGTGTAACAAGAAAGAAATTGATATTGATAGATATTGCTGCATCAGTCATCATTGTGGTCATCCTTACATACTCATTGTTTTTATCCTGATCCTTGTCATCCGAATCATAATCCCAACTGGAATTTGGACGATTCCGGTTTTTGAAGATGGAAACAAATTATGAATTATGTTGCCATTGAATCAGTTCATTAACTGCAAGCAATTAAAAATATGTTGGAAGTGGGCATTATCAGTTGTTGGTGTGTACATCCATGGGTACACTGGATTACTTTAACACTGATGTACTTGAATATAAGGGGCATCTTTTTCTCTAAGCAAACATTTGGGCATTTATTCTGACATACAGATAGATGCTGCACATAATATTTTGTTAGAAAATGTTGGTCACACAATCTAAAACTATCATTATATGTGTTCAGGTTTGACTGACTTGAACACAGGAGTATGATATTTGGTGTCAGTGTTAAAGTCCTAATAGCCTTCAGGAGGTGTGTCACAACCAGTGGAGCTGCTCTTACTGTGGGCCACGTTATTCTCAAGCAGTGTCTCTGTCTCTGTGCCTTCCCCTGAAAATATTTTGCAGCTTCCTAAGGTCGCGCACCTCATGGCTCGAAAACTTCTGTATTTAACAACATTTATTATAAAGCTGTTCAGTTGTAAACATGCTGAATCCTTGTAGAAAATAAGATTTTTAAGAAATTAAATGATGCATTTGCTTCAAACTTGACAATGTTGGTAAGTGTCTGTCTGCTTTGGAAATTATTTTGAATGTTATGTATAGATGCATCATAATTGTATTTGGTCCAGTCTTTTAAATAGAGATTTTTGAGCTCTTGGTCTCTTTTGGTAACTCGGGGAAAGCATTTAAAGCAGTGAACCACTTCTCCAGTTGTGCTCCTTCAATTTTCCTACGATTAAACGTCAACTATTGACCTTCACAGTATGACTCTGTGACATTTCCAAACAATTGGAAGGCAATGACAGAACGATGAGCATGTGGAGAATTTCCCCATTTTTTTTTTCTCAAAATAAAAAGGCTTCGTTTAGCCTTTGTTCGTGCATAACGCTCTCCGCGCTCTCTTACAACATCACAGTTTTGAATGCCTCATTAAAACCACCACCATATTACACAGGTTCATTGTACCACACTGAGTGGTGGTTAAAAAAGAACACCAGTTAACAGATGGTAGATGCATTTTAATGAACAGAGAATAAAAGCAATTGTTTGAGATGCCTTTGAATTGCCAACACATGGGTATGTTTTTTTTTTCACATTTAGAGTTTTGGAATAATTCTGTTTCATAGATTTTTTTTTTTTTAAATATTTTTTTGCATTTTTAGTTTTGGTCTCATTTATCCTCTTTAATCTACAAATGCCGCCTTGTATTTCTGACCTCTCAGGAAAGTTTTTACACTTTAAACTGTAAAAGATGACCTTGAATTCCCCTTTGTGTCACCAGTGGAAGTGGACAGTGAGCTTTTCTTGTGTCTTGGGAGTAACCGTTGGGGCTTTTACTTTCAAAACTCTCTGAAGGCTAAATGAGCAGGGTCACTTTTGGGTGTGGAGAGCCAGCTAGGGACTGGCCATTGCCATTTCATTCAGAAGTCAAAGCGAGTGAGTCTGGATCAAAAATCAGGATTAAGGAGATGCGGCACACATGCAATATAATATCTTCTATTATGTGTTTAGAGGCAAAGGTAATGGGCTGCAATTTATATCAATTTGAAATGCAGCTATCTTAAGCAGATCAAATATACTGCAGGGCATGATTTCCAGTTACAACTGCAGAGTCAATATGCATTGTAAGAGCTAATGAATATTCATTTTTTGCTTATTTGTCTCCATTGCCCTGCAGAAAAAATATTCAGTATGCAATCACCGAGAAGCAGCTGCAGTGATCCTAATTTAGAAAGCTTGATTTGAATGTCTAATCTTTTTTCTTTTTCTGGCTCATACACATATGGAGCATAGTTCAATGGAGAAAGATTCACTTCTGTTTAATTTAAGTAATACTGCTAGAATTGCAAGCTAAATTGCCCTGGCAGTACGAGTGTAATCATTATGCAAGCCAAATGTTGGCAAAGTAACTTTTAGAAATGGGCACTATGATATAGTGGAAATTATTTCTCCCAGATGAGATAAAATTTGAGATAATAGAGGATAGAAATTGGGGAAATAAAATTATTTGGGAAGCAGAGGCTGATGCGAGATACTTTAAGGAAGGATTGAAGATAAAAAGTGTTGCACCATTTACATAGGCGTATATGTGGGTACAGGTAAAAAGTAGAAATGTGTGACCTGGGTAGTAGTGATTTTCTAGTATCTTCTTTTCTGTTTTTTTTTTTTTTTTTTTTAAAGC
>JAVDPK010001737.1:361852-379037 GCA_034780415.1 Cichlasoma orientale | reverse complement strand
CACACACACACACACACACACACACACACACACACACACACACACACACACACACACACACACACACACACATGAAAAGAAATGTCCATTGAAACATACACATACTGTGGATTTACACATAAGGGACTCCAATGTGACAGTATTGGATTGTATCATCCTTTATCAACCATCCTCTCGCTAATTAGCGAGTGCATTTGTGTTTGTTGTTTTCCAGCTGCGGATGCCTCCCAGTGCTGCTGCCAGTCCATTCACACACTCATGTAGCCGTCATGCCAAATGCTTTATTATACCAGCAGGGGAGGTGACAGGGTTGATCTGTGTGCATGTCTTAGTTTATGTGTGTGTGTGTGTGTGTGTGTGTGTGTGTATATGTGGTGCCAGCGGGAGTAGTCCGCCTTCTGAGGATTTCAGCATAGAGGATGGTTTAATGAGATTTCTTGAATATGTGCACTGTGTACAAGTATGTTATAAAGCAGGCAGGGACAAACACGAATGCAAGAATGCTTTCTTTAGCCAGAGAAACACCAGAATTACTGCATTACTTGAATGTATATAATGAACATTTGTAATGGCAGACAAATTTACATCCTTTCAATGCATTTGTTTCTTGCTGTTGCCTAACATGATGATGTTTTCAGTATGAGCTACTTTCAAGATGATCTTTGAATCATCTTTGAATCTTTTTCAGTGTGAGCTCCTGTTTTTGTGTGACAGGTGACGTTACAGCATGTTTTTTTCACCCCAGCTCACCTCCACACCTCTTCTGTCAGTCTTTTCCTATTTGAACAGTGCTCCCCTCTCTTTTGAATTCTGCAATAGCCTTCAACACCGAGAATCAGCAGAATTTAATGTGCTAGTGTCCTCTTATTGCCACCTGCAGCAGCTCAGCCGAAGTGAAAACATCTTGATTTAAGACAACGCCTCTGTTATTAAATATCTAGAATATTGTTTCACTTCATTTCATGCTTGCTTGATGTCTTCCAGTTAGTAATTCTTTGCTAATTGTATGCAAATAAACAAACAAATAAAAACAAACTCACACAGTGGAAACACGGAGGTCACCTGGGTCCACGTCATATTTTTGCCCTGGGCCTCCTAAAGCTTATTAACCTGCCCCTGGTGTCACCCAGTGGAGGCTTTTATAAAGTCTCCTTGGCTCTGAATAGGATTGACAGTTAGTGGTAATATATTTACATAAATTAATTAAAGGAATTTATCTAATAACCCTGGTTTTAAAAAAAAAAACTTTAATATTGCACCTTCCAATATTACCATAACCTGAACTGCAATATTACAGCTGCATAAGTTAGTTATGATACTCAAGGACATCTTAAAATGAATGAGGATGCAGAAGTCAGTCTTTTTTTTTTTTTTTTTTTTTTTTAGGGCATTTTAATGTACTCTGGTTATTTTAGAATAGAATATTTGACCTTTTCTGACGCAACATTTTAACAGTATTCTTAAGCTTCACAAAGATAAATGCACATCACCGCGGTCCTTTAATCCTCCCAGTGTTCTTAGGGTTATTACCTAACTTCTTTTTTTTTTTTTTGCATGGTAGCAAGTCAGGTTCAGAGGCCAGACTTTCCAGCAGGTGTGTGTCTGGCCGTTGAAATATTGACCTGCAGGTTAGAAGCCCACTTGCTTAACCTTCTGCCTGCC
Organism: Cichlasoma orientale; assembly: GCA_034780415.1. Taxonomy (NCBI): domain Eukaryota; kingdom Metazoa; phylum Chordata; class Actinopteri; order Cichliformes; family Cichlidae; genus Cichlasoma; species Cichlasoma orientale. The sequence continues at coordinate 377,375 of JAVDPK010001737.1, read as the reverse complement.
AGTCTAAAGAGGCTTTGTCAATGTCAGACAAATGTCATGGCAACAGTGACTGCCACAGAGATCTGGTGCATAAATTGTCTGTGCTCAAATAATGGCTGTAATTATATAACAACTAGGGCAGAAAAAGAAGGGTACCCGCCAAGAGAAAATCACGGTGTGGGTGAAAGTCTGTTCAGTGATATAAGTAAGATTAAATGGTCTGATGAGACACAGACAGCCTATTTCCAAATATAACCTACTGTAACACAGTAAACTGTCCCGATTTTGATTGCAGCCTTATTGACCGCAATTTTCTCTTAAAGAGGAAAAAAAAACATTCCAAGGTGGAATATAGGTAATTAACCAAGCTAATTTAGCACAGTAACTAAATGGTAATGAGGAGCTGCAGCAAAATAGCCTCAAAACTGAGCAAATGTTGATTATCTAATTAACAAAGTGAATATGTAACATAACTGATGGATGACTAAGGAAAGGATCACTTTAAAAATAGTGTATAATTGCTTTGAGATGGTTTAATTTGTGACATTATCAGCCACTCACTGCTACTGCTAATGACTTTTATTGTTTCTTCTCACATCAGATGAAATCCCTCTCTATATTTGTTCTGTGTTTCCCAGGGCTCCCGCTCCAGTGGCAAGGTGCACAGCTTTGGGAAGAGAGAGCAGTCCATCAAGAGGAATCCCAATGTGCCTGTGGTGGTCCGAGGATGGCTGTACAAACAGGTTAGGACGCTCAAACCGAAACAGCGATTCTGTTACACTTAAATCCGAACTTCCACAGTTAACATTTGGATCGGGTTTGCATTGTGACAAGTCCAGTTTTGTTTTTCTTGTGTTCCTTATTGACACCTGACAGCTGTCCATTTTACCCTTACTAACATAAGGTTATATGTATTATAAATGTATCAGACACTATCTAGGCTTAACACCAGCTGGTAATGTCAGGTAGAAACTAAAAATATCACCTCCACTGTGGAAAAAGCAAAGCCTCAGCGATGGAGGGAGTCATACCAATTAGTACAGTTTCCCTCATTCTACAGACAGCACAGGCCTTATCATGACACCACTGATAGCTCGTGATTTCAAAATGGAAAGTAAGTAATGTAAGTATATAAATGGAAACAAGTGTACATAGTAGTATAAAAAGTGGGTTAGTACAGTACATAATACTTTCATTGATTTATTCTGCAATTATAATTTAAAGTAACCCAATAACTTTTACATATAATTTCAGAAAACTGTGATCATAATCTTTTTTTCCTCTTGATCAACTACCTGATAAATCAACTAGTTATTTTAACTCGAAATTGAGATTGACTGGTTGTTTTAGGGTAGTTTCTAAATAACCTGCATTGAAAACCTTTAATGAAATGCTGTCATGTTTAGAAAAGTTTCAATCAGCCTGATAATTGTAGTTATGTATCATATTATTACCATATAATTTTAATGTATTTTCTTGATTTATTGCTTTGCTTTGGTAATGCAGAACACCTGCTGTTAATCACAGACAGCCTGTTACTAGAAACTACTTGTTTATTTGAAGTTATACTTAAAATATCTGTTACTGGCATCATCCCACCGGGAGAGTCTTGGCCTCCGTACAAGACGAACAGTGAGTGATGTTACTATGAAGCAATATTTTAATGACCACACAAAGAGGCATGCCCACACAGTCACTCAGACAGTAGCGCACGTTCAACTGTGCAATTGGTCTATTTACTGCAATGCAATTATATTTTAATTAGGAAAAAATCTTGCAAATGCTGTAGGGCGCATGACTGCACACACATAATTTGAATCCTATTTAGGTGCACATAAATATAACCACATTGCTATAAATAAGTAACTCTACTCACAAATGCACAGATGACCGCTATTATGGCCAGATGGGCATAGTGCAATTTATGCCTTTCATCCACTCACATACTTATATTATATGGGTGTAGCTTCATACATCTTTAGCCACTCCTTTATCTCCTCAGCTCTTTGAATGGACCTATTTTCAGCCAAAGAACATAAAAGACAAAATGGGCAGTAAAGCGCTCATGGCAGGCTCAGCGAGCCAGCGAATGAGGACAAATGATCACCCCCTTTGCTCTGTCTCTCTCCTCTCCACGTGTGCTTGTATCCACCTTACTTTCCCTTCATTACTTTAGTTTCCTTACTGCATCTGCTGTCCCTCGCTTCCCCTTTCTGCATCCTTGTTTCTCAGGCTCTCCCTTCATCTTTCTCATTACCGCCCCTCTCTTCCTATTTAAGCTCTCTGTCTAGGCCTACTTGTTATTTTTTCCAGTTAGTGTTTTTTTTTTCCTCATCTCATTATTTATGCATTCTTTACTTAAACTCCTTACCTCTCTTTCTTTCTACAGGACAGCTCTGGGATGCGACTTTGGAAGAGGAAATGGTTTGTCTTGGCTGATTTCTGTCTGTTTTACTACAAAGGTAAGTCTTTGTTGAATGTTGAGTGAATGTAGTGGGTGGTGGGGGGACAAAAAAAACTTGCTTTGGTTTGTTTATTAACCTGTCCGGCAGCTTTAACAAGCAGACCCAGGCCCAGCCACACACACACACACACACACACACACACACAAAGATAAATGGCGAAAGACACGTAGCCATCCATGCCGACCTGGGCGAACAGATTCCCCCCAGGGCCCGCAGCTGGCCCGGCCCCCAAACTACCAGATGACCTCCGCACCCTCGCCTTGGGCAGGGTGCAAAAAACAGGGGTGTAGGAAGGAAAAACCTCTTTAAATTAAAGGTTGCAATGTGTTTTGCCTCCTTTGTGTTTCCTGCTCCTACTTCATCAACCATTCATGCTAGAGCAAAATAACATAAACACCTTAAAATAAAATACAGATCGTAACAGGCACAACTCCACAGCCTTCATGAAACACTTATTAAGCAGCTTTCAAAAACGTTATAAAATGTGATGCAGGAGCTGTCGTAGGAACAAGTGAATTACTATTGCATGGGGCCGTCTGCACGTTTCTCTCTGGTGCTGCTTGAAAAATTAAATGGATAAGATTACACAATTCAAGTGAGCAGAGTTTGTTTTGATAGGAAATATATGTGAGAAATGTGACCACATTCAACGTTAAAGGTTAAAGGAGAAAGATTAAAGAAGGCTATGATGATTTTAGGTGAACTTTAGCTGACAAAGCAGCCAGAAATTCTGTTTAGGCGGATATTAATCTGATCTCTGTCTGCGGGTTCCAACCCATGAGCACTGCTCACACATCTACATAATCACGCTCCATCACAGTCGGTGTCCATTCCCCGCTTTTCGTTATCTGTCTCTCCACGCCTTCCTGTTTTATCTCTGTAGTTGTAACCAAACATGTTGGTACGCGCTCCTCTGCCTTCTCACCTCGACAGGAGGGTGAAATCGGTTCTGTTGTTTTGTTTTCTCCCTTTTTTCTCTCTGTCTCAGTTCAAAGGTTTCTCTTCTCAACATGAACACACTTGATCTCTCTCTTCAGCACGACTTATCGCTTCCCTTCATCTTTTTTTTTTAAAAACCCAACCAAACCTTCCTTTGCCCCCTTTTATCTGCTGTTTTTTTATTAAGATTTTATTTGTTTGATGATGTATGTCAGAGCTTGAAAAGTAATTTTTTTTATTAGCCAACATTGCATTTGCATAAAAAAATATTGAATACTTAAAACAACATTACAAAAATAAATTTGCATATAAAAATGAATTATCAACCGCTGAAGAAGAACTTTTTAGTCATCTTTCTATTAAAAATATCTGGTTTAGGATCCTCAGCTTTTCTTTGTCATTTTTGAGTTTCTTTTGGTTTTGGTCTGATGGGGAGAAACAAGAATCTGAAATTGCCACGCTGAGTCCTACAAATTCAGATTATAATCAGAATAAAATAAAATATTAACAGGCTTCTTTTTCCTGCGTACAGTCCTAAAAACCTGAGTATTTGTGCCTCTGTGCTTCTTTAACACGGGAGTAAGTCGATGGCACGTGGGAAGTAAAACTAAATCTGCTGATTCCACATCACTCTCTGTAGGTCCTTGCTCTCACTAAAACTGCTAAATCCTTTAATAGTATACATTCATCCCATGACTGCATGATTTGTAACAATTTCTAATCTGAAAAATGTATTTGGTGTTAGGTGTGTTTGTGTTACTAGGTGTGTTTGTGTTTCCAAATGTTTTGTGGAGTGGACTTGGGTGCATTTTGTGCCTCCTTCATGAGCGAAATCTACACATGCATGGTCTGGAGTGCTTCTAAATTTATGCACGCTCACGCACAAGATAATATTCGTAAAACACATTCTGCGTGTCAAAACATTTGTATGCACTGTTTTCACAAATGAGTGTGCGTAGGAATCATTGATAAATGAGGCCCCTTGTTTCTCCCGCTTATATTCTCTCATCTTTTATGGCTTGTGCTAAGTCAAGTCAGTTTTATTTTTATAGGCCAATATCTCCACTTATATTTGCCTCAAGGGGTTGTGAACTCTATATCATACCCCGCAAAGTGTGTGAGGGAAACGGACAGGGCAAGGCAGATAAAAAGACCCCACTATCTTGCCCACCATTTAGGGAATGTCCCCTTCAGAGGTCCTTGAATTATTTTTAACTAATTCTCCCTTTATGCCACAGCACCATCTTATCACCTCTCAGCCAAACCCCGCCCCGCATACGCAGGTGCTACACACATATTTTCATACTATTACTAATTTTTACGGTGTGGTAATCATTCCACTCTCTTTCGCATACACATTCTAGCATGCTATCACAATATTCAGTAGGAAAAAAATGTGATAAATCTTTTATTTATAGATGTGTGAACACTTTATTTTTTAAGGCTCCTCGAGGGTTAAGAGGAGGCTTTTGTTAAGGTAAAAGGTTGAGGACAAATCTGTGCGCACATGTGTGCGTGCGTTTGTGCGCTCACTGTGATCTCAACATGTAAGCTGGGCAGGGCAGAGACCGAGGACAGGCGGCCTGCTGCCAGCTGGAGCAGAAGAGCTTTAACTGTGTGACACTGGAATACCAGAGTGGTCATTTACTGCTTGGCATACACTGTGGTATGAGTGATGGCATACGAGCGCGTGTTTGTCAGTGCTATAATACTGATGGCTGGCAGTGATGAAATTACTGGGCTGATGAGTGATATTTATTTTGTTGCTCCTTCATTTCCTCTATATCTCACTTGCTTCTCTTTTTCCTCTACCTCACCCTGCCGACCCCCCCTCCCTTCTTCTCTCTCTCTCTCTCTCTCTCTCTCTCTCTCTCTCTCTCTCTCTCGCTCTATCTCCAGACAGCAGAGAGGAATCAGTCCTAGGCAGTATTCCTCTGCCCAGCTATATAATTTCACAAGTGGGAGCCGAGGATCACATCAGCCGCAAGTATGCCTTTAAGGTACGCCTCTTTTTTATTATATAGTGTACTTCTGTTGTCTGATATTTATCAGATTGTGATTGCTGTTTATCTTTTGTTTTTCTATTTTATAATAGCTTTTCGAGAGTGTGCAAAACAAAACTCGAAGTGATTTCTTCTATGGGTTTCTCATTTACTGATTTCCTGTTAGCCAATTTGAGCACCAAAACCATCTCAGCATAACATTTAAGGTGTGATAGGAAGTGAACTCTATGGGAATATTATTTATTTTCAGCTCTGCTGTGTTAAACACAGCCACAAATTGAAAGAGGCATCATGTATAAGGTATTCCAACTTTAGAAGACATAGATAATGGGTTTTATTCCCACAGGAGCCACTTTAGATAATACACCTCATGCTATTTAAAGCACTTTCCATGAAGTGGTCGATGTCATCACTGGCAGAGGAGTTTGAAATAACAGCAGAAGAACTGCTTTACTGCAGAAGGCCTGTGTAACACCTGTAAACTTCTGCTCAATTAAAATGTTTTACTTTTTAAATCGTTTGTTCTGCAAACATCCAACCTGAAATGACACAATAGAATTCTCTCTTTAACAGACCGGTACCTTCCTATAATAATAATAATCCTGCCTGCAAAGCCACCGCTCAGCGTTGTGCAGCGCTCACCAGCTGTTGTAGCAATGTCGCTTACCACTGATTGTCTGTCAGTGTCGTATTGAGACAGACAAGCTCCTCTGGAATGGCATGAAGCTTTTCCATGCCCTAAGGGACATTTTCAGAGTTGAGCCCAACACGTGTAAAGTTAAGAGGCAGGATTAGCATACAGCACACACTCGTCCATATTGTAGGAGTGAATTCATTTCACATTTGCAATCAAATACAGTATATGCACTGGGTTTTATTTGCGTTATATTTTGTGAACATGGTTTAACTTTTGTTTTATTCCATGAAGTAACATGTTTACCTAGCTACTGTAGACCTTACCTGTTGGGCACCTTCTAGTTGACTTTGAGCATAAAATGACAGCTGTACTGAATCCTGGTAAGTTTGCAGCCTTCGCACGTTGCACTTCTCTGTTCAGATATTGGTGTTCATCACCAGCCTAGTACTTCCTTCTCCAAGGTGTGATCAGATAGTACTGAAACTCCACCCCCAAAAAACCTTACATGATTTAAATTTGACCAATTTCGTCTTCAAGGCTGTGTCCCTTTGCATCTCTTCCAGTGTGGCTGCTATATTAAGATATAAAGATTACTCTCTGAAGTCTGTTTTTTTTTTTTTCCCTGACCACCTCCTCAGAGATTACATAGTGGCTCTCAAACTTGTGCAGAGAGCAATTATAAATTTCTGTGTCAAATGGATGAAACTGATGCAGCTCATTTCAAGGAGCACTGCTGGTGAAACGAGTTAGGTTAAAGCCAGAGACCAAACAAACAGGAGGTTTTCTGTGGAAAGCTCCGCAGTGTCCACGCTCAAAGGCTGTGCATAAGCTCAGGTGTTGTGTTTTCTCTTACATTCAAGAGGGTGTGCACCGTGATTTTTGTCCCCTAGGGTCAGACTGTCAATCTGGAGCTCTGCAGAGACTGGGGGAGGACCTTTGATGCTGTAATTATGGTGCACACTATTGTACTATTAGTACTATTTTTGGCTTTTTCAGCACAGTCTTTGCTGACCACCTGTATTATTTATGATTTGGCTTCTTGCAACTGTGCCCTCTTTCCCCAAATTTCAAGTTAAATATCATTTTGACAAAGTGCAAATGCTCTGAGCAGGACATCCCAGGAACAGTCTAAAAATGGCAGCACTGTAGCAGTCGTAGTTGCACATGGAGATGACCTTGAAAGCAAAACTGGAAAAATTTAAAACATTTATAATTTTTTTTATTTTTTATTCAGTGGATAGAAAACAAAACTTTGATTGCACTGGACATGTTGAAACACAGACAGACTAGATGGATGAATAAGATGGATAAGATACTTTATTGATCCCAAAAGTTGGAGAAGTTGCTGTAGCGCAGCAGCCAAAAACATTTAAAACAACCCCAGCCAATAAAAATAAAAACAATATCACAAAACAAAATGGCTCAGTAAGGTAAAAGGTTACATAAAAACAGCTCAATGAAATAGAAAATATAAAACAGCAAAGAGCTCAGTAAATCAACACCTAAATATAATACACTAAGGAAGGATTTTCTCTGCCTCTGTTGATGGAGGAATCCAAACATACCTGTCTCAACCGATCCAGCAGGCGCTGTAGTGGAGAATAAACCCAGTAAAACTTAGTTTTACTCTAGCTTTGTCTCCATCTGTTCAATATTTTCTTGACGCGTTGACACATGACTTTCAAAAGACATAGCAGGACTCATTTGGTCATTTTGTTTCTGTGAGATTTTTTTTAATCCAGGCCACTGGGTGTGAAACAACTCCGAGTGTTCACCAGTGACAGTTTCTCCTGACACTTTTATGCACCTTTTCTCAGTCTGATTATTATTTCATCAAAACTAGTGTTCTTTTACATGCCAAAGTGAAGACTGGTAGTAAAACAGACCCGTGAGGCTGTTTGTGCACCCGGTACCATCAGTGACAGGAGTGGACAGGTCACTTCCTGTCATTATCTTTGTTGTGTTTATATCATCTTACAGGTTTGCCCATGTTTATTTATGTAAGTTTAAATATTCTTTGTCTGTGCAACAGAAGATATTTGCTAATGAAAATTACTCAACATTTCAGGATGTGGGTTTTTTACTATACAATGCATTCCTGACTATAAGTAGAAATATTGTAGGTTTTCCCGCCATTGGAAGCATAAATATTTTTCCCTGGACCCACTGAATTTATTTGCCTTTTGAAATTACACTTTTTGATGATGAAATTACATAAAATGTTGGATTTCTGTTGAAAAAGTAATGGCTTGAGCCCAACCGATATTAGCTATTTGCCAGTATATTAGTATCGGCATTCATAATGGCTGATAAATGAAAATAAAAAAAAGAGGAGAGAGTAGAAACACCCTTCAGCCATGCTATCAGTGTTGAGGTTGCATAGTATGTCCACCAGAGGGCACTCTGCAACTTCCCTGTTGGCAGCACTTGTTTGGAGCAACCAGCTGATCCGAGCAGAGACGGGCAGTAATCCAAGATCATTTTTATACTTCATTGTCATATTATCTTACTATTGACTCGTAGATAAGTATGTCTGAAAGGAAAATATCGTCTCTTTAAATCACCAAATATCGGTACCAGTATTGGTCTCAAAAATCCAGTATGAGTTGGACTCTAATAATGACTCCACACTGATAGATTTTCTTTTAATCACTTGAGTCTGCACACTGAAACTGTAATTCTTGCATAATGAAGAAAATGACATTTTCACCACTGATGCATATTATATAAATTCAATCAGAGTTCAGGGTAATCTTCCATAAACTGACAAAATATTTTTGCTTACACCATGAACTGGAAACCCTAAAGGAAGCTGTGAAAGATGGTTGTTGCTTTATGAAGTTCTCTTGCTTTTTTATTTATTCCTGACATTTTGAGCAACCTTAAATCCGCTTGCAAACTTCTAGTGATAACTACGTCCTTGCTGCTGTGATGTAGAAGTGTATCCCAGGGACAGTGTGACATCACTCCAGGGTGTATTTACAATTATTTACCCTTCTGAAAACATTGAACTATACAGAGAACTTCTTCTTGATGCTGTCAGAGGTTAAACAGGTGGACAAACTGTAGCACTGCTACACAACCTGGTAAGAAGTTGGTCTTTAGTTGGACACAGTCATTTAATCTGCAGAGTGCTCTGCTTTATTAAACACTGCATGCATCAAAACAGATTAAAACAAACTGCTGTTTGATTTCAAACAAAAGTTTCTAGCAAAAAGACCACTGCGTTCCTGTGCCCAGGTGGGTATTTGATTTGGACTCGGGTTTCTGAATGGTGTGTCTGCTGACTACCAGATCAACATATACCCGTCAGGACTCCACAAATTCTGCCTTCAGGTTCCCACAACAACCTCCCCCCCAACTTACCCCCCCCCCCCCCCAATTCCCTTATTCACTGAATCCTCTTCCCTTTCTTGTTCCCAATGGCTGGCTGCCTGACTGGGACTTCCCTCCTACCCTGAGAGTGTGTCGCACCATCCAGTGACAGTTCTCCCATAAATAGGTACTCTATGCTCTCATGTTCTCTCGCTTTGCCCGATGTAAACCTTATATATCCATGTTGTCTGCCTTTGGTGTGGCTTTTTGATTCAAACTTGACAGAATATACAGCAACCTTGTATATTCCTCTGATTTTTGATGCATGTCTGGATAGTAACATCTTCTTTTGGCTGAAGTTATTGTGTTTTTTTCAGTGTTCTCTTATTTAATTTCCCCTCTGTTGTTGTTCCTGTCTTTCTTTCTCTCTTCCTTTACTTATCGCAGTGTGAATCTTTGTATTTGCCTTATCTGGGTTTGAGCTTATCGTTCATCAATGCGCCCTTCTTACTGTCTCCCCCATCTGTCACATCTACTGTACCAGCATGCAATCTTTTTCGATGGCAAGCAGAAAAGCTTTATTTGGAAGTCATGTCACCTGAAGTTACTGTTCCAGAGAGAAAGGGCAGAAAAGTATTTTTAAAAAGCTGTGAGAAATTTCTTGCTTTAGATGCAGATTATGCAACCCTATTGTCACCCACATGTCTTTTTTTTTAATAGCTGCTGTTTAATGAAACTTTAAAGTGAAGAATAATGTAATACTTTGGCTTGTTTCTAGCAGAAACACTGACATTTCTTCAGAGAAGACATAATTTAACACTGAACCACCACAAGCTGTTTTTGTTTCCATTTGGATTTTTTTCAGTGTAGATTCAATTTCTATAGTAGCAAGCTTAGCAGAACGTACTTTATCAGCTTTGTGGTGCTCTGGCTGATGCTGAGGCTTATCTTTATGAGCACAATGACTCTTTAAATAGTGCCCGGACAAAGAGAGAGTGCATGTGTGCATGTTTTTTTTGGTTTGGGAGGGAGGGGGGTGTCCACAGGAATGGGGCAGGCGCTATTGTAAGCTTATGTGAGTGCAAGTGGCGAGTGATATTTTCAGGCTGAAAGAGAGAGAAAACAGGAAGGGTAGGAAATGATTCGTACTGGAAACTATGATAAAGAGAGGAAAGGAATGGATAAGATATGGAGAGGAAGGAAGTGATAGTGGCTACTGGTGGCTGTGACATAGAAGCAGAAACAAATGGTGAGAAAAAGGTGCTTTATTTTAAAAAAAATGAAACAATTGAACAACACAGTGAAGGAAACAAATAATCAGAAACACCCTTTAAACTGAAACCAGCCCCCACACAGACACAAACGGAGAGAAAACGAGGCTTAGCTGTGTATGAACTCGCTGTGTAGGTGTATCGGTCATGCTCTCAGTGCTGAATGACCCACTCAGCATTCCTGCTAAACAGGAAAAAAAAAAAAAAAAAAAAGGCAGAGACTTCCAGCACAAATTTAGACTGCTGGTGATGTGTGTTGCATTGTGCCATTATATGTATATAAGTACTGATGTATCATAAATAAAGAGGTTGTGTGTATTGTCTGGTAGAAGTTGTTTGCAGAGCATCTGTGAAATTAAATAATTTTTTTGTTTCTGTCATTTATGTTGGGGTCTGAATTCACTTTCTCCATGCAAATGTGTGTCTAAACCTCTGGCCCGCATCTGTGTTCGCTGCATTCCAATATCTCCGCACGTGCCTAAACATCTGACTAGCAGCGCAGTCCTCTCTCTCTCTCTCCCATCAAGCAGCCTGTCCCATTGTAGCTGTAAGAGGCCATCTGTCAGAGCGCTGATGGTGAGTGAACAGGCTTGTTTTGACAGCTGTTTCCTGAGGATGCTGCGTTGCTTTCGTCAAGATATTTAGGATGGCTTTTTTGAGGTATCTAGAATTCATTTTTATGATGAGTAGTTGCTAACTAGTTTCCCTGCCTGTTTCCTGACCCCTCCCAAAGTGCCTTAACACAGCTCCAGTCCTGACAGTGAAAGGCTGACTGGGCCCTTCACAGTTGACATCTGTGGTTTTCTTTTGGTTAGCATCGTGGCAAAAGTGCAGGTTTTATTTTTTAACCAAACACTTCAGATGAATTGACGAGATCACAATTTGTGTCATTTCTAATGAACACGTGCTAAGGCGTCTTATAAACAAGCAACAGTCAGTCATAATTTGAAATGAAATGAAAGCAGAAACCTTACACGGTCCCTGGCTTGGGCCTCTTCCAGGACTCCTGTTAAGTTTGGATCACTTTGAGGAAGTCCTGTTTTGACCACTTGCACATGCACATCTGCTATTTCACCATGGACATGATAAAGGTACTTTTATGCCAAAAAAAAAATCAAACAGTTTACGTTTCAAGAGTTCAGCGTCCAAGCTCAAAGTTGGCACATCAGGTTAGAAGTGTGAATAGAAGCGTCCTCTTTTTCTTTTCTTTTCTTCACTGAGATTTTGTGGAGTCATGGAGTTCTGCAGTGCCCTGAGGAAATATGAACATTCAGTACAAACCATCAAACCAAGTGTCCTGCTGTACAGAAAAGGCAGAACACTTTCAGCCATGGCAACACAACATTTAGCTACAGTACTCTCCAGAATTGACACAACGAGACTCCAGCCTGTTTTCCCAAAACCAAATTCAAGTTGAATGGTCACCTTATTGATACAGTGATGGAAATCTAGCAGTCATTTCAGATTCAGAAGTGCAAGTGGTCAAGTGGTTTTAGCCTTTGTTGTGATAGGACAGTGGAGAGAAAAACAGGCAATCTGGGAGAAAAACTAGGGGGAATACATGCAGGAAATGGCCTCAGGGTGGATTTGAACCCTCTGCATGAGCCTTTATGCATTTATGGCCCAGTGAGCTAAACTGGCACTTGGGGGTAATATTCAGTTTTATTTATATAGCGCCAAATCACAACAAACAGTTGCCTCAAGGAGCTTTATATTGTAAGGTAAAGACCCTACAGTAATTACAGAGAAAACCCAACAGTTAAAACGAACACCTATGAGCCAGCACTTGGCGACAGTGGGAAGGAAAAACTCCCTTTTAACAGGAAGAAACCTCCGGCAGACGCAGGCTCAGGGAGGGGCAACATCTGCCACGACCGGTATATAATTAGTTATTAATTTATAATGATACAAACCAGAAAGGGCAGCAGCTCCAGGTATTTGAAATGCTAAAACCAGAGGTATTTAAAAACTGTTGATTAATTTTATGTTGAATAATTAGCTCATTAATTGCCTAATTGTTTCAGTTCTACAATCCCAAATCCAAAAAGTTAGTATACTCTAACGTCTAAATAAAAGGAGAACGTAATGATTTGCAAGTTTCATAAACCCATATTTTATTCACAGTAGAACACAGAAAACACATCACATGTTTAATCTGAGACATTTCACATTTTATGAAGAAGATTAGCTCATTTTGAAGTTGATGGCAGTCTCATAAAAGTTGGGACGCAGGGAAGAAAAGGCTGGAAAAATAAGTGGTTGCATACAGCATCTACAACAGCATGGCTGCGCAGTTGAGTCTGGGCCCTGAACTGCCTGCCTGCAGTCCAGACCTTTCACCAACTGAAAACATTTGAAACATCATGACAGGAAAAAAATCCAACAAAGAAGACTCGGGACTGTGGAATCCTATAGCTAGAACCCTATATCCCTATATCAGACAAGAATGGGACAACATTCCTCTTCCAAAAGTCCAACAATTGGTCATCACGCTCAAAACGAGACAATATTTTTTCTTACAATTGCACACTTTAAACATCCATCCAACAATCCTTCAATCCATCCATCTATTTTCTTCCACTTATGCAGTTCAGGCTCGTGGTTGGGCTGAAGCCTATCCCAGCTGGCAAAGGGCAAGAGGCAGGGTACACCCTGGACAGGACGCCAGTCTATCGCAGGGCTAAAATGGACAGACATCCAACCATCCACGCTTACATTCATACCTGTGGCCAATTTAGAATCACCAGTTAACCTAACAATGCATGCCTTTGGACTGTGGCAGGAAAAAGTCAACGCATATTGCACTTAATTAATCATCTCATATGTCAAAGCTCCTTCAACTTTGAGGACTTTTCCTGAGGACATTATCAGCCTCTCCTCACCTCCATACAGTCCAAGTAAAACTTCTCAGTGCGTAACCCATGTGCACCCCTCTACTCTTTCCATCCACATAAAGATCATAAGAGTTTGAACCACTTGCCAGGTTACTTATTCCTGTGTGCATCAAGTGAATGGTGCAATCGGCTCCCAGATCTTCAAATATGTAGTAGCATCAGGGTCAAGCCCACGCTTTAGCACAGAGAGTAGTATTGTATTATAAGTTATTTTAGTAGTGGTTAGCTGCAGCCACTGAAATAATAAGCTTGTTTAAGCTGCAGTGCAGAGGGAGAGATGAATTCTCATGTTGTGTGTGTCTCTGTGTATCAATTTGTCAGGGTTTATTTAGAGTTTATATTAACAGGGATATAACAGCGGGAATGACAGTCTGTTTTATTCATGAACGTGTTGAGTGTGTACATTAAACTGCCGGAGTGGGAGTGATGCTTTGTGTGCTCCTGACTGTCACGCTGTAAGAATACAAGAATCGCATTCATTTTATCACATCATAAACTAAGTAAAGACATCTCTGAGAAATTCTTGTGTTGCTGGCACAGTGGATCGCACAACAACACATCGTACTGTACACAAATGACTATACTACCCTCATTATTCAGGTGGTGGATTAGGACAGGGAAGACTGTCTAACTGTTTTAATTAAAATGCATCTGTTGTTGAGTGGGTGCTCTCATTTGTCTTCCAGTCCCAACTACTGAAACGCTGCAGGAAGGAAAAAAGGAAGGAAAGGGAAAAGTAGGACATTTATAGAGCTGCGCTCAATAGAGTGCAGCTCACTTTGAAAGGAGCTCTAATAACCCCACATTTACAAGGACATATTTATTGAGCATACTAAACACTCAGACTTCATTAGAAACAGCCGTTACAGATGCACTGTACCTGGAATTTAAGACCAGTTGTGTTGTTTGATGGTGTATTATCTTGTTGCTAGCAAATTACGGTATCAGTGACATAATTTTTAGTTCCGGAGCAAAAACATTTTCTTAGTGCGGATCATAGATGAATTATAAAACAGTACTTGGCTTCAGGCCCTCAAGGTTTTCCTTGGGTTTCATAGTTCAACAAAACTTTGAGGAGGAGAGGCAGAGATACTAACTTCCATACTGATGGTGGTCTCTGTGGACCTCAGTGCAGTGCAGCCAAGAAAATGTTGATTTTTGAGTTAAAAATTTTTTTTTTTCCCTTTTGGCTGGGAATAAAAAAACCCCCTCTTTTCATGCACTGTGCTGATATTACTGCTGTCTTCACCTACACAAGCAGAATATAACTGTTCTTCGTGTGTTTTCTAGCGTGCAGTAATGGGGACTTGCAGGAAATATCTGCAGACAAATTATTTAGAGATGCATTAAATTACTTTATGGGGCTATTTGGGGAAGTGGAACAAGCTGGAAACACATTGCGGTACCTTTGCAGTTGCTCCGGTTTGGGCTTTGGCATGGAGCAACACTGACAATTATTTAGAGAGATGCTTTTGGCTGCTTCATTAAAAAAAAAAAAAAAAAGTCTATTAATTTACATTTTGCTCTGTTTCTGTCCTCTTTAATGTTTGAGAGAAATATCTAACTATTTAGCTGCTAAATGCTCCCTTACATTTACCAGCTGGTTGCAAACTTTAGTTTTTCCTTAGCCTGAAGCTGCATTTACTGTAATGTGACTGTGACTATTAGCTTTTTTAAAAATATTGGTAGAAAGAAATATCCATTTTAAATTTGAGGATGCCTGTCAATATTAATAGCCTACTAGGCTCGCTGTCTTATTGGACAACTACTTTTTATTTGCAGACAAATAAAAAAAAAAAAGCTTCGTGCTCATGAAGAGTAGAACAGCCGCTATATAAGAACCAGGCCATTTACTATTTGCCATTAACTGTGATTTATGTAACCCTCTTATTTTCAGATATGTACTTGAAAACATGTCCAGGATCTTATAAAAAGCTTTTGTATTTTTACTGTTGTGCATGTTTCTGTCATTCCTAATAGATTTCTAAGTGGAAGTGTGGGGGGGGGGGGGGGGGAAAAA
>JAVDPK010001737.1:334195-358406 GCA_034780415.1 Cichlasoma orientale | reverse complement strand
GCTGGCGTCCTGTACAGGGTGTACCCTGCCTTGCGCCCTATGTCTGCTGGGATAGGCTCCAGCCCCCCCCCGCAACCATAAACAGGATAAGCGGAAGCAAATGGATACACTAACTCGTGCTTTTTCTGCAGTGTTGAAAGAATTCAAAAATAGAGCTAAGAAAACGAAAATACACTAAAGATGCTAGTTTGTAAGTGCTGAGCATGATGATAATAATATTCATAATAGCTTTATTTATATAGCACCTTTCAAAGCAAAGTTACAAAGTGCTTCATAGGACAAGATAGGAAACAAACAAGCAAATCAAATATTTAAGAAGAGATAAAGTGAAACAACGTAAGGTATAGGAATACTGCTGGTACAAGGAGATAAAAGCAAGAGAGAGAGACAAAAGCAGAAAACAGGTTTAATTGGAAGCAAATATAAAAAAATAAATTAAAAATGATCACCAGGAGAAGATGATAAAACAATTATGAAAGACAACATAGACCAAAGTGGAGGTACAGAAAAAAGCCTGCTTATAAAAATATGTCTTTGAGGGGGATTTAAAGGATCATAGTGAACTTGCCAGTTGGATCTCCTCAGGGAGACTGTTCAAAGAGTGGCTGCCCGTACAGAAAAAGAGATTGTGGGATGGCCAGCAGAGCCTTGGTTAAGACCCTCCGGTTATGACCAGGGGTGTGTGGTGTGGTGACGATCTGAAATATACTTTGGTGCGAGCTCAGAGAAGGGCAACAAAATCTTAAAATCAATTCTAAAATTAATGGGTAACCAGTGAAGAGAAGCTAAACTATTAAATTCAGTTTTATTTATATAGCGCCAAATCACAACAAAGGTGCATTATATTGTATAGTAAAGACCCTACAAAGGTCTTTAGGAGTGAGGTGTTCTCTTTTTTTGGTTTTAGTAAGTAAGTCTGGCTGCTGCATTTTGTTTGCTGCACCTGTAGTTTGTGTGGACTTTGTTGGTTCAAATGTGTATAATGACATGCAATAATCTAACCTAGAGGACCGAAAAGCATGCATAACCATCTCTGGATTTCTTTTAGATAAAATTGAGCTGATATTACTGAGTCTTTCCTTAATTGCATAAAAGAACACTGGACAACTGAAGTGGCATGCTTGTTTAAGTTGAGGTGGTTGTGACACCAGGGCACTTTATAGATGAGGGACTCAGGTGTGTTGCAGTGAGATGTATCAGGGTCAATGACAATAACTTCTGTCTTATCTATATTTAGCTGCAGGAAGTTCTGTCATTGAGTGCATTGCATTTAAGAATGCGTAGAGTTGTATAGCTGTGTATCATCTGTGTAGGAGTGGAAACATGCCTCAAGGGTAACGTAGAAAACAGGAGTGGTCCTAGAACAGACCCCTTAGGTACCCCACAGGTCATCTTCAGTGATGGCTGTGACTTGCCTATAACAATACTAAAAGACCTATCCAGTTAATAAGACTGAAATAGCCTTAAAACTGAACCAGAAGTGCCAACCCAGTGTTGGATGTGTTCCAACACTGGGTTGGCAGTGTGTTTGATATAAGTTTATAATCTAAGAGCCAGTTTTATGCCAGTCTTGCCTTCACAGTTTGTTTTGCTCTTAGATAGTGGCCTAATCTTTACTTGCTGTTTCTATTCAACAGCCCCCCATCCAGAGAGAACACCCTCCCTCGTCGCACGCCACCAACACAACACAAGTTCACCTCCATGGACGCCTATCAAACCCTGCCAAAAATACCTCGCCAAAGTCCCCCACCTGGCCGACTCGGCGAGTACAAGTACGCCCAAGACCGCCTGAGCCACTTCCGCCTAATCCCAGATCAGGGGGGCCCAGGCGCCAGCACTGTCTGGCAACTGTATGAGTGGCAGCAGCGCCACCAGTTCCGTCACGGCAGCCCGACGGCTCCACTTTACACCCCGGCCCCAGAGTATCCATTTGGCCCCCGCCCACCATCTACTGTGCCTCCCTCCTCCGCAGCACCTAGGTCAGAGGGGCCTCCTCGCTGTGTGTCAGTACCACCATCATCTGCAGACATCCCTCCACCAGGCCCTCCTCCCGGCATCAGCCGAACGCTGTCGCCGGCACGGAGGCCGCACACGCCTGCTGAGCGGGTGACAGTCAAGCCTATGGGTGATATGTCAGTGCTGAACATCCCCTTCACTGTTTCCCCCCGTAGGACCAAATCGCAGCTGTTTAAGGTAAAAGTACCCTACTACTGTACTGCTGATTACAGTGGTTCAGTGTTGATTTTTGTTGTTATAGTTTGAGGTTTCATGTTTAATTAATGCATAAAGGAGAAAGGATAACATTAACAATGAAGTCCAGTATTCTGTAGGCAAAGTGGTGATACTGTACAGAGCGAAGTGTCCGTGCGCAGTATGATAATTACACTTCACCAGGCAGTTCTTAATCAAGGGAATGAGATTAAATTTTTACATAAGGGGGACAAGTCCAGTGTTTTTTGGCATCATAATTACATTTTGTGTATTTAGCTTACACTCTCTGAATCATCTTACGATGCCCAAATTCCCAGATGTGCAAGATTTAATCGCATAATAATTCAAGAAAAGCAGAAAAAAAAAGAAGTAATCCAAAGAAATGTGATATATGAGGGGTATATTCTGCAATTATAGCTTGTATAGATGTTCTTGATTAGGCTCACAGTACACAAACTACTGTTACTGCATTCTGTTGCATATATTGTTATATGTGTTTCATCTTGCCTCCAAGATTGGACCTTCCTCTTATTTTCCCACTGCTGCAACATCAGCTTCTCATTCAGATCAATGTTAGTCATTCTGAAAGTCGTAGGCGCGTGTTGGAAATGTGCTCCATTGTATCCCCAGTCACTCAAAAGCAAACTTGAAATGTATACATATTCTGGATATTTTGTCCTGAGATACAAACAATACAGCATTTTGATGCCAAGGGCACGTTAATCATTGCAGCAAATCTTGTTTTAGAATTCTAAAACACGATTTTTGACATTTTATTATGTGGGATTTACTCTTGTTATGGTGTGAAAGTAGTGCCTACAGTAAAACTGTGTTGATTCTGTACTACATATTTCATACAAATCAAACCGGATATAAAATTTTAATATTGCTTCTTCAAAAAGTCGACATCAGTGTGTTGTCTGTGTTATAGGCTGCTACTGTTGAGAGACGATCAATGCCTCCATCTGGCTACATCACTCACACAGTCAGTGCACCCAGCCTTCATGGCAAAACGGTAAGTTCTTCAAATAAATATAGAAACATATATTAAGGTTAATATTAGGAGCACATTTTTGTCGCTTTATTTACTTGAAATATAGTTTTTGTTCTTTTGCTGAAAATTGGAGCAGAAATCTTTCAAGTTTGAAGAAACTAGATTTAAAAGGTTGTACAAAGTTGTTGCTCTTAAGTGTCAGTAACTAGTTGTGGGTTATTTCTCTGCTATGAGTAAAATGTGAGTGCTCAATCATTAATAAGTATTTTTGTTGTTGTTGTTGTTGTTGACACTGACCAGTTGGCTGTAGAACATGCAGACTATGTTGTTGTTCCTGCCTTCTGTTTCAGCCCCGTTGATTCTCCTTGTTTTAGCTGCTCTTCTGTTTGTTATAAACTCTCCATCAGTCAGTGGCTAAACAATATGGCGCTGTGAAGTGATCTGTTTAAAAGAAGAGAAGTTTGACTGAAGCTTGTGTGGTTAGTTTTAAGATTTGCTAGATTGAATGTCTTGTGATGCATGCGACAGCCCGAGGAGCTCACTCTGCTCCTTATTCAGCTGCGCCGCCATCAGGCCAAGATGGCATCCGCACGTCAGCAAACGTTAGCGCAACTCCAGCGGCTCAATGGTCCCAAAGAGCCTTTCCACCACAGCCACCTCTTCAGTGCTACCGCCACTAGCACCAGTCCCCTCCTCAGCGCCGGCCCCTCTCCTGTGTCCCACGCTGGACACGTGGGCCTCTCAGCTCCACTTGTCCCTTGCAACACCCAGGTGGGGGCTCACGCGGCACGCCTGCCTGTCTGCCCCTCATTTTATCAGGGACTTGTAGAGGTTGCCACTAAAAATTGCACAGGGCTGCATTAGTCTTAAATTATAAATGCTATTTCAATTTTATTGATTATTTTGTACATAGAACTCTTGGGTACTAATGTAATGGATTATTAGCCTTTTTGTCCTCAGAAATGTAATTCTTGTTCACTATTCATGCACATTATTCATGGCACTGTGGATGTACCATTAGCCTGCTTGTCTGGTCCAAAGTGAAATAGTGCAGCAACTGTTTTAATATAGTTTTATAGTGTTTTCATTTTTTCAGAGGGGGTCTTTAGGGGTGACTGCACAAGAATCCACAAATGATCCCCAGATAATGGAAGGAATAAGTCAGTGTTAGCTTTATATGATAGAAGTCTGAGCATTCATTGATCCATTTTCTTAACCTCTTATCCAATCTGGGGGTGGGGTGGGGGTTGATAAAGCCTAGCTCAGCTGAGAGTGGGTGAGAATCACGGTATAGCCTAGACACCCTGGGGTACCCGGAGAGAGGCCGCACAGGCACAGTGACTTTCTGCAAAGAAACAAGGCCCGGGCTGCCTCGCAGTTTCAAACCCAGAACTGTCTCTCTGTATGCTAAGAGCAAGTGGTTGCAATACTTATTGATAAAAAAATAATGTTATTACATTGCTGTGATTTTGTCTGGTCAGTCGAAAGCCTCTTTTAGGGATTCCAGAAATCTCTTTGGACTGGAAAAACATTAATTTTCATAAATATATACCTCATTTCCAGAGGATTAATTTTATATTTAATCTGCCCCAAACTTTGATCTTTGACGAGATTTTGTGAAAGTAAGTTTTTGGATTTACATTATATTTCCTGTAAGTAATCTTAGTCGCCTGTTGATGAACCCCAATGGATCTCCTGGCATTTCCTCTAGAGACACCAGGAGGTCTTTAAAAATGCCCATGCATTTACATTATATAATTTTAAGTAAAATTTTAAGTCTGTCCAGTTAAAAGCAGCTAAGTATCTCCAGTGTCAAGTGATTTCTTTGTAACCCTCCATTTCCTGTCTACCCCGATCACGCAACACCAACTCTCTGGGTGCTGGGTGCTTTTCACATTAGGAACACAAACGTTAATACACAGTCACAGTATTTCTACTGTGACTGTGTATTAACGTTTGTGTTCCAATTAAGGATAAGATCATCTTTAAATTCAAACTTGCTCTTACAAACCTGTTATATTCCACTGCGAGCGCAACTTAAAACTCTATTTTAGTGCCCCCCACTGGTCCCTGCTATTGCAACCCCAACTGCTAACGCAACAAGACGATCAGACCACTGAATTACAGTCTCGAGAGTTTGACCTCATTGCGTTCATATTCACTGACACTGATGTTTTCTACTTCCATTCACTTCTAAACACTCTTCATGCTGTATTTGGAAGTTCCCAACTGTAAAAATATATTAAATCTGAAATGGTGATTTAAAAAAAAAAAAAACAAAAAAAAAAACACATGATGAATGAAGGCTAACCAAAAGACTCAGCAATAAGATGCTAATATCAGTATATTAGTGGCAACTTCTACCCTAAAGTTCCTTTGCTTAACATCGAGAACCATCCGCCTCTTGTCCATGTGCTGTTCTTTGGCTGATCAGTTTCCATGTCGTGCTTCTACTGATACTGTCCATGGCATGTTGTGCTGCTATCTTCTCAACGTCCACAAAGCCATCCCATGCTTTAGCAAACCGGCAAGCTGTGGATGTGTTGGTCAGCTTGGGTCCTCTGATGCGTGAGTCTTATTTTCGGCTGCATAGAAGTTTGCTTCTTCTAATTGTATTTTTTTTTTTTTTGAGTTATATGGACTGAATTCAAAGCTGAATTCAACAATGTCTCAAGATCTACTTCTTCAAATGGATCTGGTTTCTGCTGGTCCTTTGTTTGTTGCAGTAGGAGTGGCTAAACTTCTCCGACCATGAAACAAATGGTCGGACCATTTTTACTGTATGTCTGAGTGTGTTGTGATGCATGTCAGTGTAGACCTATAACAGCAGGTCGCACATCATACGTGATACCGAAATCTCACTAGATTCCAAATGAGCTGTTGCTGATGCTTTAGATTCATGTTGACACAAATCACTAATCCGTACTTGTGTATTTGTCATCTTCTAGGCTGATGATACCTATATGCAGCTGAAGAAGGACTTGGAGTATCTGGACTTAAAGGTAAGAAAGATAACGATAGACAGAGTCGATCACCTGATTCCTGTTAGTTATTTTAACTAATCGTTTCCTTTACATCAAGTGTTTTCCTTCTGCTGCGCCTTTCCTCATATGAACTGTCTCTAGCTCAATCTAACACACGTGGTGATTCTTACTGACAACCACTTCCTTCACTCTGGCCCTTGTTGATCTGTTGAACCACGACAGCTACACATGCCGTAGCTACAAAAGGAGATGTTCAAGCATCTGTGTGGGACTAAACATCCCCAAATACTCGGAATGATCTTCTAACTCTTTGACTGGTTTTAGAAGCATCTCACAAAAGCAGCCGCCATTTTGTGATTGCGGCTTTGTGTCTTTGTGATTTTTGACTCCCAGATCAGAGCTCTAGAGCCCCTGATCCTCGCAGTTCACAGTTTACTACTGCACTGCACTGCTGGGCCTCTCAGGCCTCTAATGAACGTAAGCTCTGTGTATGTGCGCACGTATGTATGTCCAGTATGTGTACTATATTAAAAGATATAGAACTGTCTGTGGTGTGCCTGTTTGTGTGTGTGTGTGTATTTCTGCTTGTGCATGTTTGCATAGTGTTCAGAGGGACACAAGCTCATAATCTGGGTGTATGAGGCGTGTGTATGTTTAGGTGTTTAGAGAGTGCGTGTTCTAGAAAGACCATCCCATTGCCTACAGCACTGCATCTACAGCTTGAACGGAATATAGTGTCCTTTGTCCATGTGATCTTCCTGCCTTCACACTACCCCCTCCCACCATGTGGAGATGTTGATGGCGCTGTTGAATAGTGGGCATGGGATGGCTCGGCAGTGCATGTGTTGTGGCTGTGGCCCGGTGGTTGAAAAGCCAGCTGCTTCTACCATCGTCTCTGAAACGCTGCACCTCCTTGACAGTGATGCAAGGCTCTACTGTGTCATATTTATTTACTTTTTTGTTAAACATGGTGCAAATGTGCTATATTATGATATATTTAAAGCTAGCAAGTGTAATGGCAGTAAACCTCACAGCGGGCACCTGAATTCAGCTCCATGGTGCATTCCTCAAACATCTGTTTTCCACTTCCAAAAAAACCCCCAAAAAACAAAGCAAGTGGAAACAGATAAGTCATTTTGTGCAGAGCTTCAAAGTCTCCATAGCCATTGTGTTGTTCATGGCAAGAGCTGATTTTGTGTGGCAAAACTCTCATACTGTTATGTACACAAGGCTAAGGGAATGCGTCATAGATGGCCTGTCTTAGCCCATAATAGTTTGTAGCTGGTCTCTGTGTTTTGCGTTTCCCTTATTTCAGCACAGGTGTGCTGTACCGTGGAGTCATACACCTTTTGTTTTTTTACCACAACACTAATATTTTGTAATATTAATTTTGAATTTCCAGGTAGCTGGAAGTCAGGCACTGAAGGAGTCAGGAAAACCTGTCAAGGTTGCAGAAAGTGATGTGGATGTAAGTACGAGCTTATTGGTTTTTTAAGATCTTGGCTTCACTAGAAAAAAATGAAAAATACACTTTAAAAACTGTCATGAGGTTATATTTTGGCTATATTTAATTGTTACTTTGATGTCTTGAGAACCTTTTAAAAATTCGGTTGGTTCTGAAAATGTTTATATTTTTTTGATCTTGTTTCAAAGACTTTGTTGACATTTCAGAGTAGGATTTTTTTGGGTTTCCATTGCATACTGAATTTACTTGAATAGCAAAACACGCATGTATATTCAGTGATTTTTCTGTTTGATGCATATTCAGATTATTCATAAACGGGTTTAATGTTTTTTATATAATATCTGAAACAATCAAACGCTCTGGTTCTTTGTTGTCTGCCCTTCAATCAAATGAAGACTGAATTCTAGCTTCTGATTGTCGTGGTTCAGTTGGGAGAAAAGCGAGGGTAATTCAGGAAGAACAAAATATGGATGCTGTGGAAAAGGCGTGGGTGGACACTTAGCTTTAAGGAGAAAACATCTTGCAGAGAATGTTAATAGGTAAATGCCATGAGTCTTTCAGGCTGATAATTCCCTGCAGCTTTTCAAACGCTCTTTGTTTTCTCTTATGAAAATATTTCTCACGATTTGCTTCACACCAACTGTTTATTTAAAATTTATGAGCGCATTGTCTGCAATGAATATTTGAGTAGCTCCAACAACAACATCACCATGGAGACAACATGTAGATTAATAATTCAGTGGAAAATAAAAACTAGTGTTTACCCATTGGACACATTTATCCATTCATATGAATGGGTAAATGTGTCCAATCTTTTGACTGGTACTGTGTGTGTGTGTGTGTGTGTGTGTGTGTGTGTGTGCGCGCGTGCGTGCGTGCTTTGTTCACATTCCGCTTTTCAGTTCCAACCTTATTACATGCATGTTGCGATGCTGTTTTAAAGCAGAATGATGAAGCGATTCCACCTTTGCTTTCAGTTCAATCAGAGATTAATTAACAAGGCTCTGAGACTTTGACACTGTAATTAAACATGTCAGGTGGGTTGCACCCACTTTGTTTAATTGAATCACTCACAGTAATTTTAAGTACACCAGAACAAGGCAGGGGAGTTGTGGGGCTGTGAATCTCAAGTCTGCACAACCTGTATGCATTGAAAAGGACGTACATATGCATAAGTATGTGCGCTCACACGTTACTCTACATACTCACACATACTTGAGTCCAGATACATGTTTTTGATCTTATTAACTGCACCTGCAGAGATAAGAGGAAGTTGTAATTAAGTAAATGAGCCACTTAATTACCAGAGGTCAAGGCGCACACACACACACACGCGCGCGCGTGTGCGTACACACTTTTGGTGAGCACTTGAGAGATGTTTTATCTGTGAGAGTGTACAAAGCACACCCTCCATCCCCATCCCTGCCTACTCAACTCTTTGTCTCCATCTGCAGGTTAAGTTGAGCCGGTTATGTGAACAGGACAAGATCCTAAAGGATCTGGAGGTGAGGATCAGCTCCCTGAAGGACGACAAGGTACACACTACAAAGTCAGCCATACCTGGGCATTCTACCCACTGAAGTCAGTCAGGTGAATCAGTCTGACTTTGACTTATCAGACTGGATGTAAAGTGTTACAAAATTCTAAGAAATATTACATGATGGTGCCCCATTCTATAATCAGCTGGGATACACTGGAGTTTGGTAATATGTGGCAGCACACATCAGACCCACAGAGTCAAAACTGGTTTCCTAACATTCACTGTGTAATGATTAGGAAAAGTCTGCTGAAGCAGAGACAGCTATACTGATTTCTCAGACTCACTGTTACAACCCAAGTACCCTCAGGAGATTCTGAATACAATAAAAAGTGAATTGCAAAAGAATGTTGATGCCATAGGGTTTGGAATAAAACAGCTCAAGGATCTAGTTTAGTGTAAGTCAGATGTTATCTTATGGCAACTCTGTGGAAACATGCTGCCCTCTGGAGGTATTTTAAAATATTTATCTGCTGAATCGTACCTTATATATTGAGCAGTATTCTACAAACAAACTGGGGGTTGGTTGCTCTCTGTTGACCTCATGTTCATCCAGATCTTACCCTTTCAGGACAAGCTGGAGAGCGTGCTAGATGTGTCCCATCAGCAGATGGAGCAGTACCAGGAACAGCCAGCCCATGCCCACAAAATCGCCTACCAGCAGAGGCTGCTGCAGGAAGATCTGGTGTCCATCAGGGCGCAGATATCCCGCGTTTCCACGGTATCTATGTTTCTAGGAACGCACGTGTTTGAATGCATACAGATTCTTGTGATTGTGTGACGCATATTTAAGAGTGTGTCTGCACCGTGCTTAGAATTGAGTTTGTATGTGTATTTATAGATGTTTCTGAGGAGATTATTTATTTATTATGTTGTAAAGTGCTACTCTGTTGAATGTGTTTTGTTTTTTTAAAAAAAATGTTCATCTGGGGATGGATGACTCATCTACTGCAGACCAAATCTACCTACAGGCACAGATAAAATAAAGGAACCTGAACCTGGTATTAATACTATGTATTAAAAGGCTTTCTGCATGTGTTTGTTTAATGCAGGAGATGGCACATGCCTGGGAGGAGTACAGCAGGCTTGAAAATTCAGTAGAGCAGTTGAGGTTAGCGCTGCAGGCACAAATGAACCACAGCGCCTCCACTCAGGTAAAACCTGTTACTGCATGTCAGAGCAGAGCCAGACTAGCTCTGGATTTTCAGTTGAAACATACAGTTTAGTCATAGATGAGATTTTATATTGCACTTCTGTGTGTGTGTGTGTGTGTGTGTGTGTGTGTGTGTGTGTGTGTGTGTGTGTGTGTGTGTGTGTTTTAACACTCTATTCATTTTGTCTTTCCAGACAATTGGAATTTTTATTAACTAAATATCAGATCGAATTTAAGATTCTCTACATCACCATAGTCAATCCAACCGTCAGTATATTATTCAAGTGCAGACTTTCAGCTTCAGAATATAATAGAAACACTGCATCACCCAATTTTCTCTGTTTTCATATGCTCAAATGTAAGTGAACAACTGAAGAGCATGCAGTTTCGTGGCCAGGTGTGTCCTCTTTAATAGTCTGGAGCCGATTGCAAGTACTCAAATTGGATTTTCTTCTTAGTATCAATCAATAGGTCAATTGTGGTCTAGAGAGTTGTCGATGCAAGTAGAAGAGGGCATCATTTGGCTCTTAGAGAGAGCAGAATTCAACAGTTTGGTACATTCTCTAAAGGGAATGCACAAACGAACACAACACCACTAAAAGACCTGGAAAATCCCAGAAGAGAACTAAAGTGGATGATAGCAGAACATTTTCCTTGGTAGTGAAAAACCCTTTTACCAGATTTAGCCTAGGAGCTTTTGAGGAGATGGACTGAGTAACACTCAAAAACAGAAACACATCAGAACAACATTCAGTGGTTTTGCACATTTCCACATTTGAGACTGCAAGTCTGCACTAACAGCTCAGTTGTTTCATTTCAAGTCCAGTGTGTTGGTGCACAGATCAAAATTATGGGGGGAAAGTGTGCATCGAAAAACATTAACCTTTTTTAAAAAATCAAAACAAAACAACATTAAACCTGACGACAGTTACAGGCCAGATGTTGTAAATGGTCCCAAGGTGACACTGAAAACCAAATGAAACTACACCAAATATCAGATAACTGGAATCAGATTCCCTGTATTGATTTTATCTATATGTTTTTATACAGCAAGAGAAAGCTGAGATGAAGCGCGAGCTGTGGAGGATTGAAGATGTGATGGCCGGACTGAGTGCCAGCAAAACCAACTACAAGATTACCATTGACTCTGTCCAGAACCCAGGTAGAGAGCCCAGAGAAACGAGACCATTAAATGCAGTGACTGATAACGATAACCAGTTAGGAAGAGAGTCATTAAGATCCAATAAAGGCCCTCACTCATTCTTAAAGATCTTAATCTCAATTTGGCACACCCTACCGGTTCACCGTAGAGCTGAAAATAATAGGAAAAATGTCACAGCAGTCACATGGTCCTAATGTTTTAAATGCATTTTATATTTTGTGCATTCAGTATATCTTTGTGGTTTCACTCCTCATGCACCTCTGGAGTAGATTCATGAGTACTCTCCAGCCAAATTTGGATTGAAAATACATTTCCTTTACTCCTTCTCAGTGTAAATTGATAAGAAATTCTCCCTGTTTCTGAGTGTAAATCTTGAAAAATGTCTCGCATATAAAAGCTAAACTTTGATTTCTCACACCCCACCAGAGAGGAAATTAGTGCCTTCGGTGTCAGAACCAGCAGTGCCTTCCCCCAGTGCAGAGATCCAGCCTCCTCCTCGCAGCTCCATCCCCAACATC
This sequence comes from Cichlasoma orientale, assembly GCA_034780415.1. Classification (NCBI taxonomy): domain Eukaryota; kingdom Metazoa; phylum Chordata; class Actinopteri; order Cichliformes; family Cichlidae; genus Cichlasoma; species Cichlasoma orientale. Next base: position 346,382 of record JAVDPK010001737.1, on the reverse strand, counting down.
CACTCTTATACTTTGCCTCACAGCACCGTGCCAAAGTGGGTGAGTGTCACAGTTCTGCTTGTAAAAAACTTCAGAGTCAGCTGAATGTTAACGTTCACAAAGAAGAAGTACTTTTAAATAGAAGTAAATTTGTATTGGCCCGGTTGCCGCACAGGCCGAGGAGAGCGCCCCACCAAGGCCACCACTGCCTCGCCTCTACGACTACGAGGATACACCACCTGTGGTTCCGCCCCTCCCCAGAGAAGCCTCAGTTATCCGCCATACATCCGTGCGTGGGCTGAAACGCCAGTCAGATGAGAGGAAGAGGGACAGGGAAAGTGGGCAATATGTTGTTAATGGGGACTGTAAGGTATGATATCATTTACTCCCAGTTTCGTTTGCTCTGTGTGCGTCAGTTAAATATTTCATGTATTAATATGTAATATGTATTCTCTGTGACCAGTCCAACTTCCTGTTTATTTTTTTCTGGTTTCAGGCTGACTTGCGTTCATACCTGAGTGAACCAGAGCTGCCAGGAGTGAACCACCACAACACGGGGTCTGATGCTGACTATCAGTATTTCTCAAGTAAAGGTATCTGAAAAGTAACATGTAAATGTACAGCATGTCTTTTGTTCTGTCTCCCTCCCTTCAACCCCATCCGGTCATGGCAGATGGCTGCTCCTCCCTGAGCCTGTTTCCACCACACGTTTCTTCCTGTTAAATGGAAGTTTTTCTTTCCCACTGTCGCCAACTGCATGCTCATAGGGGTTGCTTGCTCATTGGTTTGATTGTTGGGTCTTCTCTTTAATTATTGTAGGGTCTTTACCTTACAATATAAAGTGCCTTGAGGTGACTGACTGTTATGATTTGGCACCATGTAAATAAAACTGAACTGAATAGAATTAAATGAAATATACTGCACAATAACTGACTGGAAAATGTTTCCTGTTAACCTTGATTACACAATGTAATTGCAGCCAGTGATTCCCCAGCAGCATTGTGTAGTCCTGCTACAGCATAGTTTAAATACCATATAAATCCTGGATACATACCGAGTTAGTATTTAAAAATGCAGAATAGACGTGTATTATGATGGGATTGTGTTGTAAAAGATGGAGGCATTAAGAGACTGCACTCTCTTATTAAATAAATTTGCAAGAGGATTAAAAGAGAAAGTGTGTGTAGGAAAATACTTCTGTTAATTAGAAATTAAGATGAAGTCTCTTTAGACTAGAGTATTCATCAGTTAAAATTTGAAAAATTTGCTTATTAGATGGTAATAGGACTGGTACTTATAGAGCAGTTTTCTAATAAACCTTCCTTTAGTTATAGAATTATCACCACTTAGAGGAGCTCGGTGTTTTAAAGTGGATGATCATCTGGATTTTAATTAAAATTTCTTAAAATCTAAAATGTGACATTTATTATTTAAAGAATATGATTTTGTAAATATTTTTTAAGTTCAACAATTACATAAAGGTATTTTTTAATGTTGATACCTTGATAATATTATAACACCTGACCCCTCATACAACAAGGCATTTAACAATTTTTATTATTTTATTTATACAAAGTCCATATTCTTAGTACATTTTCCATATGAGATCTTTATTTTTGCAGCTGTGCTGATTTTTGTCCCATTGTTGCTGTTGTCGAGTAGGTCTGTCAGGCTCCTCATCTCGACAGAACCAGTCCAACTCCATCTCATCCTATGTCACCCTGAGGAGAGGACCCGGGAGCTCTGCAGCAAAGGTGAGTAAAGACAATAAGCTGGAGAAACTCAGGGTCTGTTTGTTTCTACACGCCTGGTTTTGTCCTGTTTTTAATCTTACGTTCGATGACATGTTTGTGTAACGCTGACACCACTGAAAAATGTGCCATATCCACCGTGCAATAAACGCAACCGCCTCACAATTTAGACATTAGGTTTGCAGACCATCTGTGTTAGCAATAGCAGCAGATATTCTTTATATCTATATCCATGTCTATATTTTTTAATCTGTTGCTTTTACTACTGCTGCTATTTTACTATTCTATTTGTTCTTGTGTCCTGTTTTGTTTTCTGCCCCTTTTGATCTTGTCTTATTGGCTGGGTCCAGATCTTTGAATGTGTCCAGTTTAACTGATAGATTTGGCAGTGTGGCATGAAAAAGAGGTTTCTTGATTAGGTCCAATTAGCACCGCTGGAGGACTAACGATTAGCTGGTCACCACTGTGGGTGGGACTGAAACCACTGCCAAGCTGTAACAGGAGTATATTAAATAGCCTGTGCTTGCTCTTTTTCAGCACCCGTGGGTATTGACATTATTTTTTTTACTTTGCTTCACTCTTAACAAAAACACTGTGTTGGCATGGCTATGCATCAGAATACTTTATAGTGAGGTGGATATTTGATCTCTAATGATAGGTTAGGGAAAACCGAATCCTCTCCCCCAGTGGAAATTGTTAGTGGACACAATGTCTGAAATTGAGTGTCATAGGATGGCAGTTCTGGGATTAGATTAATTCTCTGAAGGCACTAATCATTCATCCCCATCTCATACCAAAGCCTTCCGTGTTCTACTTTTTCCTGTCTTTACTCTTTCCTTGACTCCCTAGGAGAGACCTAAGAGTGCCTTGGAGTGCCTGTCATCACCTCCCGATGTCCTGCAGCCCCCAAGCAGCCAGTCCCGAGGCCGAATGACTGCGGAGGAGCAGCTGGAACGAATGAAGCGCCACCAGAAAGCGTTGGTTCGGGAGCGTAAGAGGAACCTCAGCCAGGGCGAGCGTTCCTCCACGGGCCTCTCCGCCTCCAGTGTCACCACCCAACGCTCATCGTCCTCCTCAAGGCTGCCCTCAAGCGCCTCCGATACTCCAGCCTCCGTACGTTACCCCCAACCCCACCGCAGCAGCAGCAGGCACAGGGAGCACCACCTCCACCACCAGAGCTGCTATGCCACCCTCCAGCCCCCTGCCACATAATATACTAGTGGAAATGCTAACACACTAGCACTGCCTGCCTTGTGTAACCACTAGCCATTGATAGTAGCCAAAAACACTAACAAGCTAAAGGGTGGGACTGACTACAGCTAGATAGCTTGGTTAATAATTTAAAAATAGTGGGAGACAAAAGGAGAACAGGGGATTGTGGGTAATGCTTGGCTAGATTCAGACCAGGAAAAAGAGACACCCTGTTTATTTTATTTTATTTTTTAAAGGTTCAGGAGTTCAGGTGAACCGTATTACCACTGCTCCCTGGTGGGACCTCACTGACACAATTCTGAATGTAAATCCATTGAGAAGAGGAGTGAGCTGAAGGCATCAGTCTGCCTTCCTTTCTCAGTTTTAGTCACCACAAAGTAGAGAGAAGAATCCATTTATGTACATCTACATACTGTGTACTTGTACACTTTTATTTATTTACTGAGTGATATTTTCAGTATACAGCTGTACAGTTATATTTTGTAGAGATTTGGTATTTAGAGAATATAAAGGAGCGAGGAAAATGTTGGAAAAAGAAAATATACATTTTCAGGTTGATAAAACGAAGAAAGATGCAATGCTAGTGGCACAAAAAGAATATCATGATCTCACCTCCCTGCTTACTTTTCTTCAATCGAAATCCAAGTGCCTTGTTATGTTGATGATCTTTTTGCCTTTGTCCCAAATGTACCTCCTTAATCAGCGTTTCAGCTAATCATGGTGTGTTCAGAGCGTGCGTCCCCACTTCAGAATCATAGGAACGATGCAAGCGCTACCTTTATGTGCAATAGCAGAAGTTAGTCAGGAAGATGTGGGGACACTGCTGGTTTTAATCCCTAAAGGAAAACTTTGACATTTGAGATTTATGTTAAATCTAGCTTATAGCTAGCTGTGCCCCTTTGGTCTCAGTGAGGAATGCTAGCAATGCTTATGTGCTTGGGTGGAAAAAATATAGCGAAGTTTAAAATGTCAAAGTCTTCCAGTAAGGTAACATGACATACAGTAACTGCCGTATTGGTGTTATGATGGCAGACTAACCAAATGTTTAACCACACAGCTGTGAGAGCTGCCTGTAAACCAACATTTCTCATAAATCCTTGAGAACAAATTTTCCTATAACAGTGAGCAATACATAGCTTGTCACCTTCTGCTAACCCTTTTCACCCATTACAGTGCAAATAATATTAATAATAATAGTAATTAATAATAATGATGACAGAGCATATTTTATTTTTATGTACTCCACCAGCATTAAACATGTTTACACCATTTGAATTTTTATTTATCATAATCATTTTGTGTGGACGACATAGTTCTTTTTTAGCTTTTGACTGTGTTTCATAATTACACTAACGTATTTACAGTTGGAGAAGAAAGCTGGCCTGTGCTGTATTCTTTTATAAATCATAATTATACACGACAGGATCAAGCAACTGGGCTGAAATGCAATAAAAAAAAAAAAAAGAAAAAAAAGTGTAAACAAGAAGTGGACATCTTTGTCATGGAAGCTCTGTGTGTAAAGATTATGTGGGTGTTCGATTGCCTTGTGTGAGGTACAGTTTGAAGTTAGTGATCTGAGGCATTAATATCTTTTAAGAGAGAAAAAAGAAAATTGGCGTTATCAGATTAACATTTAATTTGCATAGATGTATTAAAGACTGGTCATTTTTACTTGATGTATTGTTGACACGTTTCCTGTTAACAGGTGGATCAGATAATACTTGCAGTAGAAGATAAAGTCATTGTTCCTGTTATTCTATAGTTATTTCTTCAAATGGCGCAGCTGTCCACTCCTTGTTTTCGGTCAAATATTCACCCCAAAAGCTTTTCTGCCGAATGGTTTTTATCTTTTCACAGCTACATATAAAGCCTGTCAGATCAAAGAGAGAAGTAGAAACACAAGAATGCTCAGCTGGAGAGTAGAAATATAGTAGAGAACTTACAGAAGTGAACTGCTAATCGCCACCTAATTCTGTGTAATTGAGAAGCAACGCACAACTCTTTTCCCTTTTCTTTTCTATCATGTAGAGATTTGCACTTGACAATAAAGAGTTTCTTGCTTCTGAACCTCTTCTTGGCTGTGTTCTTCCTAATCCGGTGGGGGTTTGATGAATCTGTGCCTGCATGGTCTTCTCTTTTTATCTCTGTCCTTCTGTGTGCGATTGATTCTCCTGAGCACAACAAGGCATGGGATGCAGTGTTTCTCAGAGCATGTGAAAGCACCAGCAGATCAGACCCTGCTGCAGGCTACTGGAGTGGGAAGGATGCATGCATGGCTTTGATGCTCCTTGGATGATTACGCCCAAGTACCCCTCACCACACACACACACACACACACATGCACACACACACGCAGACTGACAGTAGAAAGGGCAGATCCAGAAACACATACTAATCATTTGACTGTCTTGTAGTTGTTTGTGGTTACAGTATTAAGGTTAATCTTGCTGTAATTATTCCTGGTTACGTATCATATACATTTGTCTCCCTCTATCTGAGCCATGAAACACTACAGTAACACCACATTATGTACCCAGAGAGTTTAAGGCGTTTTGTGTAGCTAGCATTATGCTACACAATATTGTAGGAAGTATGTTTTTTTTTGTTTTTTTTGTGTAACCAGTAAATGTCGCAATTTTCCTTAAAAATATGTTTCAACGTTATTTAAATGATTGCTAATTAATTTACTATCATTTTAATTACTTATTTACTAATACCATCATCTGTGGAAAATATTTACGGCTTAAAAAATGAAGTGCTTTAGCTTCTAACATGTACAGTGCATCAGCTGTTGATGCTTTAACTTTAATCTTGCAGTTATTCCAGGAAATCTGACTTGGTAGCATTATTTATAAATACTTTGTGTACATCAAATCTGGTTCATTTGTAGTTCTGATAATAATGGTGTTAATATTTAGGACTTGCATCTAATAATGATACAGGATGCATTTTTTTTTTTCACAGTCTGACAAGCTTTGAAATTCTGACTCCTCCCCCTTGCAGGTGTTCGACTGGCAAGAGGAGCGCCCTGTAGCAGAAGGTCAAAGCGATGAAGGGTGGAATTCAGTCAAAGAGAGGGGAAGGATCCAGTCAGATGAGTGGGTGATTGCAACGGCTACACGCATAAGAGAGGTGGATGTGGAGCCACTTGACTATGACCTGGATATCAGCCGAGAGGTGGGCACACCTGACTCTGAGAAAAATACAAAGACAAACTCTTTTTCTGTTTCTTATTGTTTGCAAATTTGTTTTCATTTAAAAGAAAAAAGAAATATAATTTGTTCTATATTATATGGAATTGGAGTGTGAAATGAAAATAAAATAACCATTTTTCATTTTTTAAAATGAAGAATGATCAAAAAGAACACGGACCCTTTTCAACTGTAGACTGCTGTGTGTGACTAACTGTATGCCCAACATGCAGCTGTCTAAACCAAAAAAAGTTATCATCCCTGAACGCTACATCGAGTCTGATAGTGACGAGCCTCTTAGTCCAGAGGAGCTGGAGGAACGCACCCGTCGGGCTGAGCGAATCAAGAACCTTCTGGCCAAATCCAGGTAGATGGTGCTCAAAATGATATTATACAAGGGGGTGGACTTTAGAGGTAAAAGTGTTTCTGCCCTTAAAGTGAGTTCTGGGTGTATATCAGGTGGGAAATAAGGCCAGATACATTAACACCTCTTAATAATCCCACCATCATTGCACTTATTTAAAAGGGAAATTAAGCACTGTAAATGCACCACTTACCTCCTGTGTGCTTTCTGAACAAACATTCCCATAACTGTGTTCATGGTTCATAGGGCCACAAGGCTTCATAGTTCAAGTGTGCTGCTCAGATCACGGCTTTACGGTCGGTCGTGTTTGTGTCCTTTCGGCAGTAAGCAGAACATACAGCCGTCTGCACCGCTGGACTTCAGTGAGCTGGATTCAGCTCTGCAGCAGCAGGAGAGGATCATGACCGTGTCCCATGTGCTGGCTTCAGAGGCTTCACGCAAGAGCAAACTTGTTGCAGGTTAGTTAGACAAACGTGCAGACCAAACGTTTTACAGCACTGCACTCCCGAGCCCTCTTTAACACACTGCAATTTTAAATACCTTTAAACGTTTGATAGAAAAGCAAGTCAGCCCTAAAATAAGACCACTGCAAAATAAAGACCAACCAGAATGTCCTTGCTTTGCCAAACTGTCAGTTCTTGTAGAAAGTACAAAACACCTAGAAATGTTTGTTTGTCGCTGCCGTGGTTAAAATAAATGTTGCCAAAATCAAGTCATATTTTTACTAATGGTTTCCATGCTACTTTGGTAGCGGTAAATTTTTAGCAGGAATTGACATCTCAGTCTGGCAACGTGTGATTTTTTTCATTGTCCCTGGTGTGTAGGGACTGAGTGGATGGAGAGCTGGTGAGCATGTCTGGTCCAGGTACACCTGCCCTGACCTCTAATTCATGTGTGAATTTATTCTGTCTATTGTGTGTAAGTCTGAGTATATGTTGTTTTGTCAGGGTAAGGAATGTGCACAGATTGGTGACATTGGTTTTTTTTTGTTTGTTTGTTTGTTTGTTTGTTTTACATTTTGCATCAAGCCCCCTGAAACATCTGTGGACAGTCCAGGTTTCTTTGTTTCTGGGTGATATTCTGTCCAAAAAGCCCCGGGAGCAGGTTTCACATAGACATTTTTGACTAATGGAATAAAATTGGTCTAATCACAAAAATAAAATGACCTATTTTAAGCTTAAAAAACCCACCATACCCCTGATGAACTTGGAGATTGAATTTCTCTTTAACATAGTGACAGCTCGGCGACAGCTGCTGACAAAACATGCCTCATAATTTAGAAGTTATTTATAATTTATTGTAACTTTCTTGGCTGAATCCTCCTTTTAACTGTTAAGTCTGTGACGCGTGAGTTCTCTGCTGGAGTGAAGGGAAGCCAGCAGTTCACTGGAAATTCAGAGGAAGTCAGTCTTAAGATGGCTGAACAAATCTGTGCAACCGACACATACAGTACATTAATAATCATCGGACTTTGTGAAACCTGCCCCAGATTCCTTCTTAGGAATCATTTTGAATGGAATGGAGATGCTGCTTTGGCTAAACACTGTGGCCTTCTTGATTCAAGTGGTGCTTTGGTAAAGGTGTGGTGTTGTTATATAAAAGCAATCGATTGAACTGTTTGACCTGCATCAAACAGTTTTATTAAAAAAAACATCTTTTGTTTGGTTTTAAGTTCAAAATAATGCAAATTGTAACTGACTCAGGGATTCTCCACATATCCATAAACTGTTGGAAGGGACGTGTTTCCTGTCTTTGTGAAATAAAGGAGGAAAAAAGGTTGTGTGTTTGATCTTTGTTCATAGTTCTGTGAGTGTGGTGGGTACATCATCACTGTTTAAAACCCGTCGGTGGTTTTGATGTCGACTGATGACGCAACATTTTTTTCTTCCCTTCAGCCCGAGCGACTGCAGACCACTGAGCCACAGAAAAGTGCCGCAAAAAAAAGAAGATTTTTTGTGACGGGAGTTTGAACTGGAAGGATGTGATCACTGGAAATGGACTGATTTTATATATAACAAATCAATTTTTTTTAATGATTGTGGACAAAGCACATTTTTTCAACAGTTTTTGATTCATATTTCTGAAGTGGTGTCAGGTTTTCTTGCTTCTACATTTACACAGCACAGTTAAGTCTTCATTTTTAACACGAGTGAGTTGTGCTTTTTTAAAAATCTACACTTACCTGTATTGTTGAAACGTGACTGCAGTGAGATCGTTGTGACCATTTATTTATTGCACAGTTTGGCTTCACGTGCTTCTAATATATTTTCCCATCACTGTCACTCAATGATCCAGATCCTGTGAGTCATCACAAAAGCATTAAAACATTAATTCAACCAGTTAAACACATAAAAAGAAGTTAATACACAAAATAAATATTAAGATTTTAAAAAAGTGTTATTTGTTTGTTTTTCTTGAAATGTTTTTCATTAAAAAAATAATTTCTTTATAAAATGTTTTTTCTTTATCATAAGTTGAATAAACAAGAGCATATACTATAAACCCAATCTAATTTATTTTGTTACAATATTAAATGTCTACTTGCATGGTTAATACATCAGGACTCTAAGACCAGGCAGACTGGAAAGCAACACTGGAGACCATCTCCAAGGCAGTCGCACACATCACCATCATGTGCAGAATACATGCACTGTCCCCACTGCTGTTCTGCATAGTCCTCAATCCTCTAAGCCAGATCATCACTAAGAGTGGAGTGGAGTGACCAATGGGTGACATCAAGCTGTGTGTCAGGAGTGAGCGAGACATCAACCACCCCACTGGATCTACAGTGAGGACATCGGGATGTCATTTGGACCAGGACAGCTACAAGTACCTGGGTATCCCACAGGCCTACGACAGCTCTCTGGTCTCGCTCACGGTGGTGGACACGTTGAATTGGAAGACACTGATTCTGTGGACAGGTGCGCTTTATACACATAACGAGCTGAGATCTGTAATTGATTGATTAGTTGTGTGCCACATGGGCGCATAGCTAATCTGTGGGAGCCAGAATTCTGGCTGGGGAGTTCTGAATATCAGGAAACGGTTCAGCTGGCAGTCTGTTTTTACAGTTCCAGCTGGGGTGTAAGATAATAGCCCTAAAGTCCTATAAATAGAGAAGAAGAAAAACAAAGATTGCTTTCCTTGGTTTGGTGACCAGTAAGATGTGAGATCAGTGTGATATCTGGTTACGTCATGGTGAAGAGCAAAGTATGCCTAAAGGTGAAACTCGTGATTTATGAACCATCACTAGCGAGATGTGGATACAAAGATATGGCCTTTCAAGAATAAGAGGTTTTAAACAAAATATACACACAATACAAAACATCCCCTTGAGAGAGTTCTGCTACAAAACTGCAACTTGATAAGAAAACTTTCTTGATAGGAATTTCTTTTTAATTATAGCATTTTGGACTCGAGGCCTTCTGCAATCCCTTCATTTTCTCTACAGTGTTAACATAATCTGCATGTTTTTGAGCCGTGGAATATTCGGCGTATGTGTTTTATCATTATCAGCAGTGAAAATCAGTATTCGAGGGTCTTCTGGTTGGCACAGAATCCATTTAAAATCTAGCTCTCCTAGCCTGAAGCCTGGATATAATGGGTCAATGAATGTAGTATGGGAAGTATGCAGTGAGTCACGGTCTGTGAAGACACTGCATAGAAGGGCAGAGTGGCAGCTTACCAGTCTAAGAACACTCCAACCCTCTTTGAGTCGAAGTAGGGAACAGATACGGGGGGCGTCGTCATTCTTATTGTACCACACAGTGCATTTGCACTAGTGCAGACTCCGAGGTTCATTATCTTTCCCTTTTCTGTTAATTCCTTTATATATGACTCCTATATCCATCCATTCCCCAGACCCCTCTACATCTCAGCAACGCCGATCACACAGACCCTCGCTACAAAGCACTTGTCCCCAAGTCTTCAAATCTCTCTGGGCTGTCAGGCTTAGTAGTTTCCATTCATATTTTTTCTTATCTTCATTAAAGGATAGTTGTGAATGTGCTATATTCATGTCACAGTCAGCTCACGTGTATCTGGAAACTATACATTTTTTTTGTGCTCATATCTCGTATCCAGTATCTACAGTAGTTCACGTGAGAAAAAATAACTTGTGGCATTTAACTCTACCTGATGGTGAGGCGATCGATGGCATCCTGTAAGGAGGACAGCAGCTTCATTGCCAGCTGTCCTGGATGATTCTAACTCAGGTCCAGTTCTTTCAAGTGTGTGGAGTCAGACTGGAGAGCTTTAGTTAAAGAGTCACAGCCAAAGTCTGAGATCCACAGAATGCCGGCCTGAAATTGAAAAGTAAAGCATATAAAGATAGTTTTTCTGCTATGTTTGTATCATGGAACAATCATGGAATTTAGAAAGGACATTACATATGAACATTGTAAGATATTGCTGTAGTTGCTGTAGCTACTTTGGTTTCTTTAACTACCAGTAACAGCCTCTGGAGACCCTCCTCTGATCTTGAATATTTTCTCAGATCAAACCAATTCAACTCTTTCTTTGCAGTCAACAACACCAACACTTTGTTGGTGATAGTTTGGTTTCGGACAAACTACCAGAACTCAGACACTTGGACCTGGGTTTGTTCATTCTCACAGAAGATCACGTTTCCCTCCATTAGGTGCTCAGAGGCCTGTTTACCAAGCTTCCCTTGGTTTCAGATGCCCCTTCTACTGAATACTTGTGAATTTTGATCAATGAGTTATGCACAAGAAAATGCATGTACATGTTTGTCACATTGTTTGGCGTTTCTCTTCTGCGCTCCACTTTTCCTTCTAAAATCTTCTGCAGAACAGTGGCCGATGTCCATCTGAAGACTGGAATAGAGAGCATGATGTGAAGGCTCCTGGTTGGCTGAACTTGTGAAATGTTTCTACTGGCCATCTTTTGATCTGAGATTTTCTTTTTCCTCGAGTACTTTTCCTTCTGCGGATCATTAAATCCTCGTATCTGCCACACGATCAACACAGATTTGCAGCTGTGGGTCTGCTGGTAATCCAGACAAAGAAGCTCTCTGAGTTTATCTTCTCTCCTCCGTCAGGAATTGGATATCTTGGTTAACCCTTCTCTCTGCCCATTCACGATTAAACTTCTGCACACAGAGAGAGTTTTTCAGCGCCATCAGTGCCTGTATTCAGCACATTTCTGATGCATTTATCTAGTCCACAAAGGGAATAAAATATATCTTCACATTTGATTTGCTAATCTTTTGTCACTGGTCTCCTTGATGCAGCCTCAGTCTGCTCGACCTCGTGTTTAATGTTAAGTTTCACAGACTCCCTCTGTGCAGCTCTGTGATGGAGGTGAGCACTTTAAGAAGCGTCTGGTTCCCTTGCTGTACCGTTCCCTCATTAATGTATTCAAACCTTTTCAATTTTTATCTGAATTTGCGCTGGCAGACATCTAGCTGGCCATAAATATCCAGTTGTAAAGGGAAAACAAAAAGAACATAATGATGATCAGAATTGATCAGAAACATCAAATATATATATTTTCAATTAGACGTCACAAAAAAAACCTGCAAAATTATAATTCTATCTGCACACTAAATATGCTTCCCCAGTTTGTTAGCAGGCTCCTTTTTAACCAGTTTCATTTAGGTAATCGTCTTACATGTAATCATGTGATGTCATGTAGTCAGATTTTCTTCATCGTGGGGGGGGGGGGGGGGG
>JAVDPK010001737.1:316793-334185 GCA_034780415.1 Cichlasoma orientale | reverse complement strand
ATAAAAATGACCATGGCTCAGATATCCACCAACTGCAAGAAAAAAATTACTAGAGAGATCACAGCGAGCATATGTCTGACAAATGTAATCTAAAAACACTTTTTTTCAGATGTGCTTATTACAGTATTATAGATATTATGATCCGTGAAGTATGTCTAATTTCAGCTAATTTAATTTACAAAATATTATTGGCTATAATAACACTATGTTACACAATGTTTGTATTTGACATGCAAGAGTTTATTGTAAAACAGTAGAAAATGTCCATTTGTTATTGTGGATTTTAGAATGATCTTTACCCTAAAATACATAAATGCATCAATACAATAGACACTGATGTCGGATGAGAAGGCCTGGTTCACAGTCTCCACTCTAATTCATCCCAAAGGTGTTCTGTCGGGTTGAGGTCAGGACTCTGTGAAGGCCAGTCGAGTTCTTCCACACCAAACTCACTCATCCGTGTCTTTATGGTCCTGCTTTGTGTACTGGTGTGCAGTCATGTTGGAACAGAAAGGGGCCATCCCCAAACTGTTCCCACAAAGTTGGGAGCATCAAACTGTCCAAAATGTCTTCATATGCTGAAGCATTAAGAGTTCCTTTCCTGGGACTAAGGGGCCGAGCCTAACTCCTGAAAACCAACTCCACACCATAATCCCCCCCCCCCCTCCACCAAACTTTACACTTGGCACAATGCAGTTAGAGTACCATTCTCCTGGCAACCACCAATGCCTCCATCAGATTGCCAGATGGAGAAGTGTGATTCATCACTCCAGAGAACACTTTAAAAAAAAAAAAAAAAGTTTATTGACAATAATATGTGCGACAATGTTAGTGCTGTTACATTTCAGGTCTAAATAACAGCCATTCCTCAGATTGAACAGAGCAAGGTGCACACCATCAAAGTCATGCACATAAAAGTAATAAATAAATAAAAGAAATCACCAAACAAAATAAAATAAAACATCAAATTAACTTAAATCTATCAAGAAGAGAAGATCATTTTAGGACTCAAAACTTCTTTTGTCAGGTAAATTTCATTAAAAAATATTAAAATTAGGTTTTTTTTTCTTCTTTTTGGGGTGGAAAGAGGGAAAAAAATTATTTTCCTTATTTTTTTCACTTTTTCCAAATCAAAATCCTCACAATATATATACTACAGAATATATAATATATTTTCAGAATATATCCTTCAGAAGACTTTGTTTGTGCATTTATAATCACAAAGGTCAGTTCCATTAATGCAGAACTGCCCTAATCCAGGAGAGACCTTTGAATGTACCGTGTCCTCTGATACCGCTGATTTCAAAGACTTCAGCATAGCTTTGATCAATCTATTACAACACTGAATTTGCAGCTTCTCAATTTCTATTCGTGGGTCCCGTTGTTTCTCATTTTGAGAGAACCCACTATTTATAAGCATAAAGTCAATAATTTTGTTGAAGTCCTTGTTCCTCTGTTTGAGGTCCCCGATTTGCCAACAAAGGTCCTCATACTGAGGGCTCAGGTAATGGAGAACAGAGTGCGAGTCATTCATTTTAAAAGTTTAAGTCAAGGCAGAATCTCTGTACCAACGTAAGACTGTTTTCCAGATATACTGTCAACCGTGCGAGAGACTATAGTTTATCCCGGGTGATTCTTTTGTTACTCACCGCTGTATCTTAAATGAATAAGTGGGAGCAGCATTGCATGATGTTTATTTGTAAGACTCTTGCAGAGATTGCCTGCTTCTCTCCTTTAATTTGTGATCATGTCTAATGTGTTGTTTTATTTTGTAGCTATCTGTCTCTATTTTTGTATATGTTTTTTGTGCACAACTCTCTCTAATAAATAAAAATTACACGCTTAAAGCAGAGAAATGCAAAAGAAAAATGGGCCAGAGAACAGCCTTGGTAACACCTCTGAACATAGAGATGAGGACACAGCTCCAGATTAGAGTAGCAAATTCTCCAAACCTTTCAACAATCTAACAATCACACCTTAAAAAGCAATTTACAGTTATGGAAATGATTTTTATTCAAATATTAAAATTCAATTCAGATTCACATGTATTTCTACAGTACCAGTCAAATGTTTGGACACAGTGTGTCCAAACTTTATATATATATGTATAGCATCAGATCACAGATGCCTCAATACTGTCCCAACAATCAGACGATCCCCTTTGAGCAAACACTCGATGACAGTGGGGAGGAAAAACTCCCTTTTCATAGGAAGAAACCTCGGGTAGAACCAGGCTCAGGAAGGGGCAGCCATCTACCGCGACTGGTTGGGGGCATAGACAGTATAAATCGTGTGAATCGTACTTATACTATGTTTAAAAATGGAGGGGTCTCCGTGGTACGGTGGCCAACAGCTTGTGACTGAGCATGCAATTTCACAGTCTGCTTGCTCTTGTGGACTTATTGTGAGAGAAAAGCCTCATGTGAGGATGTCCTCATTTTCTCTCTCCTGGTCTTCTTGCTCTCGTGTCTCTTGTGTTGTTGCATTGTTGAGATATTCAAGGGCTGTGGAATCACTGACTTATTTTAGTGTAGTTTGGAGCTCTTGTGTCTTGAGTTTCATATCTCACAAACTCATTTTCCCCCTTGATTTTTACAATACTGTCTCTCAGCTATTCTGAAATCTTTCAGGGTTGTGTTTGCCTGATGTAGGTCATTTTGAAGAGCCTGGATTTGCTGTCGCATTTGATCTTTTTCCTTTTGAAAGTTGCCTTTCGGCCTACAAATGTGACCTAACAGAACAGGATTTTCTATTCTGAAAGCCTGGTTGTCCCTTTGCAGGTCCTTGACTTTCAGATTTAAGTCCATCTTCTCCCTTTCAAAGTCTCTGAACACACGCTGCATGTCCTGCATTTGCTGTCGCATTTGGTCTTTTTCCATTTGAAAGTCCTTTTTCAGCTCACACACGCTTCTTATCGCAGCATCATTTTCCTGTCTGAACACTTTGTTGTCCTTTTCCAGATTTTCAACTTTTTGGCACAAGGTGATCTTTTCAGTTTCCAGGTCTGCGAGCGTACACTGCAAGCCCTTGTTCATCTGGTCAAGATGCTCAATATCTTTGCAAAGGGCGTTGTTTTTACTGGATAGTTTGTCATAACAAATGAGGTCTCTCTTCAGTGCCTCTCGTTCTTGGCGCAATGACTCGTTTTCTTTGTAGAGCACTTCAAAATTACACTCATAGTCTTCTTGAGAAGTTTGGAACTTTACTTTAAAAGCTTCATCATTCTGTCTCATTTGTTTTTGACAATCACTCATCTTTGTTGTAAGCTCCTGGACCTCCTGTTCCAGAGCTTTGTCACATTGCCTCATTATTTTATTGTCATGTTCAAAGCATTTGAGTTGTTCCAGAACATTTTTGAGCTCTTGAGCTTGTTCTTCCAGAGCACTGTTCTTTGCTTGAAGCGCTTGTGTCAGGACTTGATTTTGATTGCTCAAAAACTCATTTTCCTCCTTCATCATGCTATACTTTTTAAGTTAATTTCGTCTCGTAGACTAACATTTTGGAAATCCAACTCCACATTTTTGAAGTAAAACGTCTCATTTTCTACTTGTAGGTCTCTTTTTTTAGAGTACCCTCTATCTTTGAGAATAACCTCAATGTTTTTTTGAGGTCCTTGTTCTTATTTTTGAGGTCCCTGATTTGCCGGCAAAGATCGTCATTCTCACCTCTCAGTTCACATACAACAAAGTATGACTTATTCATTTTTAAAATTTATGTAAAGGCAGAATCTCTGTATCAATGTAAAACTGATATAGGATCTGTTTGTCTGTTCAGTGACGTTTCACACTCTGTCTGACTTGCTGACTCGAATGGAATATTTGTACCTCTACTTAAGAGTTCAGATGGATGGTGTCATTTTCAGAATTACAGGGATCAAAAGAATTCTGAAAGAATGTGATGATGTCACTGAACATTTCGGAAGTGCGGTCTCAACTGTTCTAAACTGAGAAGCAACAAAATGCTGATAACTGGTCATTCTAATTGATTGTGGTTCCAAGAGGTATAAACAGCTAATGAATGTTATTCAGGCGAAAAAGAAAAACTGGAAGTTCTCAAAGTGGATTTCTTTGACATGATTTTCGCAGATAGTGTTCCATCTGGGATTCCTTTTGATTTGGAGGTTTTATCAAGACTTGGATGAAGAGTTCAATGCTGATCGTATACATATGAGTCCAGCACGAAGGTGGACAGTAGCTGCTTACTAACTTTTACTCCTTTTTGTTTTTCCTTCCTGTTTTTGGAAAGCACTTCAGGATTTCTAACGGGAGGAGAGACGGGAGGGAGGAAACACCAAATCAGAGCTGATTTCATTCAGAAACTACCGTGATGCACATACATCTGGGCCTCATCTACAAATGATGTCCCCAAAAAGAGTCACACTTAACTGTCATGCCTTTCTGGTGACACCTTTACTGGTGTAAATAACATTTTCAGATGAGCAGTGTCATTTCCTTTAGAAAGGAAAGGAATAAAATATGCATATTACTGTACTTTAAACTGTGTTTTTACCTTTGTTTTTATTACATGTATTGTAAATATGTGACTGTTATATATGGACCTGTTTTTTAAAAATTTATCTCCATGAATTTCAGAAGCACTCGAATAACACGAGTAACTTTTTTTTAAGGCAATCGGTTTGCGTGATTTTAACAAGTAAATGAGACTCCTCTGCACGACAGCATCACAGTTGCTGCTGATTTGTCTGTCAAACATGCATAATGCAAAATCCCATTCCACCACCACCTTGATCCACTGATACAAGGCAGGATGGATCCACGCTGTCACGCTGACCCTAACACACAAACGTCGCTGCAGAAATCGAGACTCATCAGACCAGGCAACGTTTTTCCACTGTTCAATTTTGGTGAGTCTGTGCTAAATGCAGCCTGTTTCCTGTTCTTAGCAGACAGGAGCGGCACCTGGTGTGGTCCTTTGCTGCTGTAGCCCGTCGGCTTCCAGGTTTGACGTGTGTGTTCAGAGATGTTCCTCTACATATCTTGATTGTAATGAGCGGTTATTTGAGTTATTGCTGCCTCCCTTTCCGCTCAAAGAAGTCTGGCCTGTCTCCTCTGACCTCTGGCATCAACAAAGCGTTTTCACCCATAAACCTGCTGCTCGCTGGATCTTTGATTTTCAGACCATTCCCTGTAAACCCTTGAGATGATTATGTGAGAAGATCTCAGATCAGTAGTTTCTGAAGTGCCTGTCTAGCACGTTCAAAATCATCTTTCTTCCCCATTCTGATGCTCAGTGAACTTCTGCAGGATGTCTACATACCTCATTGGGTCGTTGCCACGTGATTAGATATTTGCATTAGTGAAAAGTTTCACAGGTGTACCCAGTGAGCATATTATGATTATACAACTTATGCATTATTAAGGTACTTAAGCAGGATCATAGCTTTAAGTAAGAAGTTTAAAACACTTTTTTTTTCCCACTTTACAAAACAATTATCCAACACAAAAGTCGTGTGCATCAAAACATTCACATTATAAATATGCATTAGGACATGGGGCTGCATATGGTCCTGAAAATCGTGACCAATATTTGTCTGTATAGGTTCCAGTCATCCAGGTCATAGTAGCCTCAGGAGCTTGAAAAGGAGCTCCAGAGATGACTAATATATACACCATTATTTTCAGATTTTATTTGACTGAATATTCTGATTTTCTACGGTTCACTTGGTGCCACTGTATTTATAAAATCCTGAAAATGCCCCATGCATGCAGCTGAGATGGTTAAATTGAATACAGCTGTTAGTAATCAGCGTTTACTCTGCAATGTACTACAATCAGTGTGAAAACATAATTTTAAGATGTCTTCATTCTGATATTTGACAAACCCTCAAAGGTCATTCCATATAAAAAAAAAGTTCCCACCTGATCTCCTCAGAATTTTCTTTTTGTACAATATTATAATGCACGCATGCAAACGTTCTTTGACCCTTGACCCAAAATGCAAGTTTGAAAGTTTTCTCCTTTGAATTATCAGAAAACAGATGTTTAAATGCTTATTTCTGTTACTTTGTCACAGACATTAAATTGGTGCAGTTTTGCTGTTCAAACTTTAATATTTCCCATGTTATTGAGGCTCAAAATTGGTCATAGAAAAAAAAAAATCATGCTGAAGAAAGACAATATTTTGGCTTTACACTGTGACTTTTAACATGAGTGTAAAATGGATTTGGTTGCAGTTCTTAACAGCCCTAAAAAATGTCATATTCCACCACCATTTTAAATGAAAATTAATTTTATTGGTTTTCAAGAAATCATAAAATTCTTAATTTGTATACCAATCATAACTAATGCCAAGTAATTGTGTTTCATTCAACATAATTCGTGGCAAATGCAGCGAATGTTAAAATGTCCAAACAAAATACAAACGTGACCTCTTGGTACCGCCGCTTGGCCGAGAGAACAAAGCTTCGGCCTGCAGGCTTCCCTCTTTGACGACATGCACATCAGAATGGAGTCTAGCGATTAGCACTATGACGGGTGACTGCCTACCGTTCAACAGTTAACATCAAAACTTACAAATTTAAAATTACAAAAACTAATTCCTCTCTGCCAGTCTCCTCAGCATTACAAGGATTTCACAAAGGCCATTTTGTAGTTGTGTTTCACTTCCTCGTTCCTACTGTCCGAGCTGGTTTCAGACTCCTTTGAAGGTTTTTCCTCCGGCTCAGGATCGCTGCCTTGGTCCTGAGCTTCTGTGGGGGGGTTTTCACTGGTGGACTTCTCTGGCTCGGCTTCTTTTGTCTGTCCATCCACTGGTGGTGAAGGGATCAATTCTGGCTGTGGTTCAGGCTGAGGAGAAGAGAGCCGAAAGATTAGTATGATTTTACTTCTGTCTGCAAGGAAGCAGGTTGCCTGATAAAAGAATATTCTAAAAATAAACAAGCTGTGATTTAGTGGCTATTTGAGCCAAAACAAACCTCTTACATTTCTGTTTTCCACTTTGACAAATCATCTTTTTTTTTCTTTTCATAAATTATTACTAGCAATCCAATATGCATGCAAAATATGGTTTCCAATAAAAGTTGTAGTTTAATAACTTTCCGCAACATTATAACCACTGATTAATCTTACAATGCAAAGATATGCTGGGACACCTTGGGCACTGGGATTTACCGTATGTGGAAGTACAGTATAAACACTATAAATACTGATTTAGACAAAAATCCTCACAGGAAAAGTTTGTTAAACAGTTTTTTAAAAAAAGCCCCTAAACTCCCAAGATCCCAGTTCAATCAGGCATCAGCTACACCACAATTTCCTGGTACCAGAAACCACAGGATACCTCCAGAGGTCCTAGCAGGTCAGAGCTGAGCTCTGGGGAATATTTTTCCTTTTCAGAAAATACTGCCATGTAGAAATACAAATCAATTTGCAATGTTTGTTACATTAATACTGTATGGTTAGCAAAAGTGAACAGAGAAGAAAATGAGAGTATAATAATGACGGCATCAACATAAGGACTCAAATGTCAGCAAGTTTCTGGAGGGAGATTGCTGAAACTATCAGAATGGACGTGAGGGAATGAAGGAAGTGGAAAAACTAAAGGGACAAATATGTTCACACCCGAAAAAAGAGCGAGGACCCAGGAGGGGAAAAGGCCCAGCATTTTATTTGTTTCTATCATCAGCACCGCATATAAACACTTGGTCCTATTTCTTCTTAGTATTATTAGTCATGATAACTGGCATTATCTTTCTATTTATTTATCTATTTTTTTATTATTTGTGTTGAATTTATAATGAATTTATTTGTTGTAATTTATTTAGATTTTTTAAAGATTATTAATATATTCTATATTTTCAATTTTGTGTTTATTTTCAAGAGATTGTAGTGGTGCACTAGATTTCAAGGCATTCGCTGTTCTTTAAGTGCAATAAATGCAGTTTGTTTACAAAGTCAATGAGTAATTGTGATTTCAATATTGACCACAATAATCATAAATATGATTTTTCCATAATCGAGCAGCTCCGTCCCTCAGTGGCTCTAAGGTTGCTTTCAACATGTGTTTATGCTTAGAAAGTGGAGAGAAAAAAAAAAGATCTGTAGATTTTACAGGATTAGCACATAATAAATAATAGTAAAGAATTTAGCATACAGTACAATTCTAAGTAAAAGTAATTGTTCCCTGATCTACTACATCATCGCCTTTCTTTCTCTATACTCTAGCATACCATAATCCCTCACCTCACTGAAACCCAGACCACAATGTCTCCGGTTGCGTCCTGACAGCTTCCCATCCATTCCCTGCTGGTACTGCATCTCCAGCTGCTCATTGATCTTCCGATCTTCCTGACCTGCAGAGGAGACACAGCAAGCACAACCAGCCATTACAGGTCTATCCACGCATGAATAGACCTGTGCGGCGGATGTGTAGAAGCAAAGCCGATTTAACTGTATTACGGATGATACCAGAATGCAGGTGGCATGGGATGTTGGCTTGGAGAGCACAATCCACATTTTACAAAAACTAAATAAAAAGCTTACCACTGCGGAAGTGAGACGTTGACTTGTGGTCACCAATGACTAGGCGCCCAGTGTGTTCTTTCTGTAAAACAGCAACAGTCCCACTTTATCTTAACTGTCACATGGTCTGGGAGTGAAGCATGAAATAACAAGGCTTTTAGATTTATTTTGCTAAATGAATCAAAATACAAAACCAACCTTGCCAGCGCCCATCAACCGTAAAAACTTTTGCCTTCTCTCGTCGCTTCCCAAATCTGCAGAGGCCCACTGTGTAGCTCCATCCTGCAAAGGCAAAACACTGTTATCACACTGTGGACTCACACAATAAGAACCAGATTTAATCAAAAAACATGATGCTTTTATAGCTTTAAAATTTTGAACAAAGCCTTTGTTTCTGATCAGCAACAATAGCCCTTTCCCTCACTGCAGCTCAGGTTTGGAGCAATAAGGATTTGTCAACCGATATTAACAGAAAATTAACCTTTGATATTTTTATTAAATGTCTGGCACCCCACTGTGCACCAGCAAACATACCACCCCCCCCCCCAAAAATATTGTTTCTTTTCATCCTTCATCCTTATCAACCTGCCCTATCTCTGCTTCATCACTAGTGCTAATTGGATGTGGAGGCTCACCTAAATGCATATAAAAACCAGAAGAAGCCAAATGATTTTTGGTCTCTCTCTTCCAGCAGCACCACCTTTCCACTTTAGCTGCTTTTTGCAGTTTTATTAGTTATGAGTTAAACTGAGGATTACTGGCAATCCTGTTTTTAGTCTTGTTTTTATTGGTTTAGTTTATTAACATTAGTTTAGATAAGGAGCCTGAATCCAACCGTGTTCTAACTGGCATCAGTCTCCCTTATTTGTGTAACTATCTTTGCACTATTAAAAATTCTTTGCACTAAAGCAGATTTGTGCCAGCTCATCTGTTCCTTTGAGCCATGGGTTTAAAGACCTTACAGTGATTAAACCACTTCTAAAGAGACAAAAAACAAAAAGTTGATGGTTTAAGGCTCTCAAATGTTGCCTTTCTTGGTTTTACTCACAGACTGCATGCATGGTTACATCACTACAGCTCAATTATTTGGAGTTTTGACTGTTATATTTGAGCCTGTTGTGGTAGACTCGCTTTACTTCTTTAACATGAACAATAATCAGCAGATTTTTGAGGCTGCAGTAGCTGGCTTGTGAAATGCTCTGTCTGCATCACTGAGGTTTTTCCACCTAAATACACATCTGTTCACTCAGACTTGTCTGTAACACCGTTTGTGCCTGTTAAGCGTTTCATCTTTACTTCCTATACTGCACTTAATCATGTTTTGATTATTATGCAGTTTTTAAAGGTACATTTGTGTTGTATATATTTTTGTTCTCTTTTAAATTTATTTTCTATATATCATTAACTCACTTAATATTTATAGTCCATTTTGCTTTTTTGAATTTTGTATATTGTCTTCCTTAATGTCGCACTGTATAAATGATTCTCGCAGATTTATCAATAATAGTAATTAAATTCAGGTTGACCAAAGGATGATTTACCTATATCGGCATCATTACAGCAGCAAGTGTGTCCTAAATCCATTTACTTGCTATGCATAAAATGATAATTACCCATCATTTACACTACAATGACTCCAAATATCTAAATAAAATAACAAGTAAACTCTGTTTACAATCCAGCCAAAAACAAAGAGACAATACAGTAAATTCTGTGGTATATTTAATGTGATATAGTTTTGAGTTACCCCAAGAGGGAGAACGAGTCCAATAAACTTTGCTGATTTAACAATCACGCTCTCAGTCCTGGCGTTAGCAAACCTGCTAAAGCGAAGCTAACTATCCCTGCTAATTCACAGCTGTCGCCTCAAAGCCACTTTCACTTTTTAGCGCTTTACTCACTTCACTGGGGGACGCGGATCGTTTTGTTCCGTGCTTGTCCTCTGGAGAGCTCATTGTGAACGATAGCTTTAGAAAAATGTCGACAAAATATCATGCCATCTAGCAAAAGCTAGCAGGATATGTCAACAATCCTCCTATAGCAACTTCCTGTTAAGTCTTCTTCTTCGTTTGTATTGCTGTAGGTTTTGTTGACTCTGTGCTGCCACTCTGCGGAGAGCTCTGCTGCGTCGCCCTCAAAACAATCAATTTAGCGCCTGTCATAAATCTACAGAATCTAGAAATCTGTCGCTTTGTTAACCAGATTTGATCCTGCACACTGGGCTTCTCTGAGAAGTCAGAAATGAATCAAGCAAAACATTCAACCACTAAAACGCATTTTTCTCTTCAGAAATGCAAGTAAATAACTGTAATTTGGCACCTTAATCAAAAAAGATAATAATGTGCTTTACTATTTTGTTCTGCATCATTTGTACATAAGTACATTTGAAAATTTATGGATAACGATAATTATATTTTAGCATTAAAATGGCATTTTGATTAAAGAATTTGCGCATACTGGTGGATTAACCAATACAGAAACATAAAATGATTTTTTTTTTCTTAAATTAACGATACATTTAATTTAGGGCAGCTGAAGCATAAAACGTAAATTGGGTGGTGTGTATATATATATATATATATATATATATACTGAACCGCAAATAGATCCGTTATAGTGTCAGCATTAATTTTTTATAAATGTCATTGACAGAAAATTTGATTCCAAACAGAAAATGTGCTTCTTTGTTCTAAACCTTATAATTTAGCCTAATAACTCAGGCTTTTTTTTTTTCTGGGCTAATTTTGGCTGTCCTTCTCAGCTCTCAAAAAAGGGTCAAAGGAAATGTGCTTGAATCAAATCTGAGATTTAAATGCACGGATGCAGGTCATTTTGAAAATTTAATACATTTTTGTCATAAACTGTAGCCTATAGGTTTCGGCTGAGGACTAAGATGTGCAATCAAAAGGCTAAATAAATAAATAAATAAATAAATAGATCGATAAGATAATAGATTATAATAATAATCAATAGCCTTTTAAATCTGTAGTTTATGTATTATATCTGAGCAGGTTCTAGTAATTTCCACTTGAAGCATAATTAAATCAAAGCTTGAAAGACCTTTTATACTGGCATGTAATTACATGCAGCTATTTCCAACGCCGGCGTTGTGTGGGCACGTTTAGTGTAAAAGTTAACCTACAGTAAGGATGGGCGACCTGCACTAAAACCGCCAAAAGGTGGCGTGAGAGTAAATATTATAAAGAATGAGCCCAGAGGCGCTCACACCTCTGACAGGACCTCACACTTCATTTCTGCAAATCACAATCATCAACATTATAAACGAGGAGCTTGTAAATGGGCTGAAGACGCTTTGTCTGTTGGGCATGGGAGTCCCACCCTGCCACGCATTAATTTCAGTAAAAAATAATTGTTTATTTTTCTTGGGCGAATGAAGAAGAGGCCGCATTCAAGTTTACAAATTTACAGACCTCATAATCTGAGAATTTTTTATGTTTTGAAAAACAGAAGCAAAATATTCAATATGATTCAATCACAATTTCATGTTCAAATTGCGTATATATATATATATATATATATATATACACTCACACACACACACACACACACATATATATAGTCTCAAAAATACGTTGAGCCAGTTGTTTGGCATTTATTTGATAAAACTATCCACGAACCCATTTTTAAATCAATATAAAACAGGCATCTGAACAGCTTAGCCTGATCGTTGGCTGTTTTTCAGTTCTGGGTGATTTCTGGCACTAAAAAGTTTGCAAGAAAATAAAATTCAATCAAGTAAATCAAAACACAATTTTATTCCATTTTTATTCGAGCAGGTCATCAGGAGTAGGTGGCCGGTAGCATAGTGCGCGCATGCACACGCGTGCGCGCAAAGGCTGCGTGCACAGCGAGAGAGAAGGCTAGAAACTGATGACATGAAAAGTATAAAAACAAAACGTACAGGAGTGAAAAAGAAAATATGGAATGGTTTCATTTCATCAAACATAAACAAAGAAAGTGACAGAGGCGGACAGAGACGGATAAATAGCCAAGTGAGAGAGAGGGAAAGAGAGAGAGCCAGAGGGAGAGAGAGGAGGGGTTATCCTGCCTCTGCCTCTTTACCCGACAGTGCCCCGCACTCTCACTTAGCCGCCACACAGTGCCGGCCGGGAAATAATCTAAAATACTTTTTAAAATCCTCCGAATGACCGCTCGTCTGGCTCAGTGTAACTTCTGACAAAGACGCCGAAGTGTTTTGTTGTACTTTCCGCAACTCGGCGGAGCGCAAACAGAGGAGTTACCAAAGTCCCCGACGAGCTCCAGCGATGGTGACTTTACGCACGGGATTTGAAAGCTGTTTGAACTGACTCCTGTTTTTGTCTCACCACCGAAACTCTGTCATCATCGCACAGAAGAGTCGTCAAGTTAGCAAGAAATACGCAGCGAATGTTGAACGATTGAATCCAGGTAAGAGACGTCCTGTTGCATCACTGTGGAGCACCGGGACCGTCACCCGGCGTTTCCATCGGGGCTGGTTGTTTTGAAAAGTCCGTGCGCACTCCGCTTATCTGTGCTCCACAACAAACAGCGATGACAGCAGCAGATTCGGGCTGCATCACTGTACTCAAACCTGCAGGAGGACTGTGATTAGATCCCGCATCACCTGAAAAACTAACTCACGGGAAATTGTTTCAGAAAAGTTTTGTGTCGCGGGTGTTACAGAAAAATGTTCTGTAGAGTAATTTCTTTTCATCATAAATCACTTAAATTTAGACCCAGTCACAAAATTGATTGAAATCGATTTATAATGAAGCAATAATAAGCATTATCATGTCCATCGGCTGTGGTTATTTTCACATTATTTGTATTATGATATAGCTGCAAATTATTAAATGTTTCGGTCATTTTTCACTTATAAAAAATTAGCCCATTACGTTTATAACAGCCACAGCAAAATGCTTGTGATGAGAGCTTCAAACCGAACATACACATTTAAGTAAGTTTCACACAAAAAAAAAGGGTCCTAAAAACACATTCACAAAAATACATTTATCTATAAAATCGTCTTGTAAAAAATACACTAACATGAATAAAAATCTCATTTACAAATATTTGTCAGCGCATTTCCATCTCTTTCTCCTTGTTTGTACAGTACAAATTCAAGGTTAATTTCAGACATAAAGGATGCGATTAGGCCAGAAAAGCAGAGGCTAAACTTCACCCTCCACTACATCCCTGTCATGCACTATTAACAGAAATGGATTAGCGGTTCTGTAGCACCAGAAAATTGTTCTATAGGCTTAGAGCTCATTTAGAGACATTTAGAAAGAGTTCAAGAGTTCAAAAAACTTTGCATTAAAGTAAAAAAACAAAAAAACTCTTAAGATCCCCGAACTTGAATTTTAAAGCACTATTTTAGAAAGCAGTGTAAGGAAATAAATCTGCTCTTAAAGTCATCCCCTCTGTCTGTCATCGTGAACGCGTCGCGAACTGCCGGACCTCTGTGGTCCTCAGGCGCGTACGCGGACTCGCTGCACCTCCACAGTGTACAGTTCAGCCCGCAGCCAAGATTGTGGTGGTGTCCTGCATTTCCCCACTTGCACTGGAATACAGCACACACAGAAAAATAGACCACAGAGGGGAGAAAACTTGGGTAGAGAGTGGCGTCCTCAGGGCCCAAGTTGTTCTGAGGTCACGGCGACTGATCCTAGAAGAATGCGTGAGTCATAAATTAAAATAGACCTGGAGCCCTAACGCGAATCCGCTGAGACAATACCGGAGTGAAACAGGACAGCGTCCCGGGACGGCCAAGGAGATAAGAAATTAGCCCGTAAGTCTCCTTTCCCCCCCTTCATCTTTTTCTTTGCGCGGCTTTTTGCACAGTGCATCTTGACTTTCTGGGTGATAGCACGAGTTTCAGTTTCACTTGACAGCCTGATGGAGTGACGGCGCTGGTTATGAGCGAAGTTAATTGCGGGTGTGTGAACTTGAGCCACGCGGAGAGGGGGCAGTTTCTAATCCCGAGTGAAGAGCCCGCTTCTCGGGCAATCAGCGGGATCTGTGTCCTGCGTGAAAGTTTGCCCCAGAGTTCACGGTGAGGATGTGACAGGGGGTACAAGAGGACAAGGCGCACGACAACGGCGGGCACAGACTGATAAAGTCACTTCAGGGAGTTCCCCATATTTAGAGACACACTACACCTCCGAGATAAGCCTCTGCTCGCCAGCAGATTTTAGAGAAACATTCAGAGAAAGAGGGGAGAGATCACATGCATGACAAAACGAGTTAAAAAAAAAAACACTTGAGAGGAAGCGGAGTGTCCGGTTAACGGTTTCACCCAGCACCAAATAAATGAAACCACTACATTTTAATCCCTTGTTGTTACGAGAGTTGTAGTGATAATGCGCAATTTCCCAGTATCAGCTTTAATTGTTTCACGCATCCCATTTTTGTTTGCACATCAAATCGCTCCTCTGTTCACTTATAATTGCCCGGCTTGACAGATCCTCAAGTTGCCAGTTTGGGCCTGCCCACGCGCAGTAAATGACAATTTCCAACAAGTTGTTTAATTGTTTGGGCTCCGGTAGAACAATTTATAGCCCCCACCCCTCCCTCCCCCCCAAACTCTCTTGTAAGTGAGAGTGTCTGTCTGAAACAGTCCGAGCAGGGGGGGTCGCTGGAGTCGATCTCCTATGGTATTTTGTTTTGAGCAGGTGCTGCGGGTTGAAGTTCCCTCATAAGGTAAAGTGGCATTAGAGTGTCCAAATGGCAGACTTATATATAGGCTGCCAATTCAGCACATTGTTCAGGACTGCATGGCTGCGCTTTCTCCGCTGTCTGACGGAGACCTGCAGCTTTTATTTTTTTCCCCCCTCTCTCTCTCTCTCTCCCTCCCTGTTCTTCTGTGGGAATCTGCGCTGACAACAGGCGGACAAGCGTGAATACTGCGGCCGGTCACTGCGCGCTCCAGTGTGACGCTGTCATCAATATGCAAATAATGAGCCGTGCTCGAAATGCCCATAGCATCTGCAGCAAGTCTGAAAAAATTCCTCACCTGTGATATAAAATACAGTCAAAATAACACAATGGGATTATTATTTAATTTAATTTGTCTGATAATTTCTACAGATTTAATAGACAAAATAGAAAATATAACATTTTTGGATTTCTGGGCTGGTTTTCTCTCAGCTAATGATTTTATTAAATCATATGATCGTCTCATGTGATATAGACAGTTGCATTTTCTGATTACATCTCTCTCAGCATAAAAACAAGTTTAGCTGTAATTAAAAAAAAATCATTACATGAAACTTTACTTTATTTTGAACTAAATCCTGTTTTTAAAATGTGATTTTTCATCTATATTTCTTTGTCACATTGTGAAACATCTTGCTTATAAATCTAGCTGTTGCTCACACATTCATTTAGTGCCACATATGCTTTCTGGATGCTGGGAGGCCTTCTCCTGCGGTGTGATGCAGAGAGACTCTTTAGTGGCAGACAGAGGGCACAGTTGGAGGGGCAAAAGATAAAGAGCTCTTACAGTTGGTAGAAACAGAGCGATCGATGAAAAGAGAGTGAGAATGCTGCAAATTTCGGCATCAATCAGACACTCACTGCAGTCTGGTGTGCAGAAGGAACCTGATTTGATTGGAGTTTTAGAATCTACCATAATGTTAACCCTCCTTGGCATCGCTGTTGTTTTAGTTACCCTGCATATTGAGCATAACATCTATCTAACATCTGACCATAGTGTAGCAGATTTAAACGTTTCCATATGTTGTTTTTTGGAGGATGTCAGTCACCTTCATCAGAGATCCGTCGCTTTACAATTTTAAGCCTGTGGCCAATCTGGAGAGTCCTAATTATTTGTTTTTGGGCTCTTTGAAAAAGACACCAGCCCCCAAATTGGACATGTGTTGTACAAACACAAATTAAACATTTAGCCGTAAGTATTTCTCCCTGAGTCCTAAGTGCATATTAGTCAGCCTATACTTATCTCTGGCCCAACGGCACACCCAAATTGCAGCGTTGCTGCTGAAAAAGAAAGGTTGGGGCCTCAGAGAATGAGCACTTGAAACATGCTGGCAGATGCCCATAAGTTTCACAACCAAAGTGGAAGCTTAGGTGTGTTTGTGCACACAGTGCATGTGTGTGTGTGTGTGTGTGTGTGTGTGTGCTTGTTTATGGACTATCACATCTTTTGTGTTCTTGTGATTGTCCACAAAGAAATCTGGCAAATGTGCGACTAATTGTGCTCATGTGTATTTTCACTGATTATATTGTGTTTTGGCACATCAACGCGCACCATGCCAGTGTGTGTGTGTGTGTGTGTGTGTGTGTGTGTGTGTGCGTGTGGGTCACTCACGCATGTCCTTGTGCACAGTTAGGTGTGCGTACTATAAAAGCATTTTCTGTTTTTTACAGTGTGTCCTTGTCATGAATTTCTATATTTGCAACTGCGTGCATGTATGTACGTTCCTTTATTGTGAGTGTGTGAATGTGAGCATCCGGCTCTATGGATTCCCTCCCCGTTTCCACCGTAATATCCACCTCATAATATAACCTTGGAAACGGCTTCTTAATTTTTCCCCTGAGCAGAGAATAACGGGGTGCCATTTTCATTCTCCTCTCTCCTCTCTTCCGGTGGTCTCGTGGTAACCTTTTCTTTCTGCCGCAGATTCTCCAGCACCTGCTCCCAACCATCCAATTTCAAAACTCAAAATGAGAGCTTACCTGACACACACTTCTAATGACAAGCCCCTCTACACAAAAACGTGCACATGGGATGCACAGTCCCCTCCTTCTCTTCATTTCACATCTTTACATACAGTGTGCAGTCTTTGTTCAGCGTTATGGTATCTTCTCAAGTTCACACCCTCTCATATTTTGGGGTGTCTTGATGCACAGAGCAGCTCAAGTTTGTGACATTCACCACCTTCCTCAGCTCC
>JAVDPK010001737.1:288935-316693 GCA_034780415.1 Cichlasoma orientale | reverse complement strand
CACCCCCCCCCCCCCCCCCGCCTGCTCTTTCTTTATTCTCTATAACCTTTGATGACTGCAACATTAACAAAAGCTGTTATAGCCATGAAAAGGGTTGCGTATGATTTATAAATACGTGGTTTACAAAGAGCTTTGACAAATGATTGCAGCACTGTTAACACAGTCACAGACTAGGCCTTCTGCCTAGAGAGGAAAAAAACAACAAAAGGTGGCTTCAATCCACCTTAAACCGCTTACTGTTTTCATGTACTTTGATCTTCTAAAACAAAAGTCATTTGTAATTTAGCCTTTTTTTCTGTTTTCTTTTGAGATTTGAACAACTTGGCATGGCAAACGGCAGCATCGCTCTCGCTGCTCTCTTGCTTTTTCTCAAGTGGAAAAACTTACCGTCACCACTGACACGAAACAGAGAGCTGCCTTTTCTCTACGCTGCAAAAAGTCATTTTTTTTTGAAATGTAAGAACTAAATTGAAGTAGCGTAAATCACTGAACAAATCCAGCGTATGGTATATGCACATGAGAAGCAGTGCAGGGTGGTATTTTACTTTAATGCTAAAACACTTTTGCTCAGTGAAGGCTTTTAAGCGAAGCAGCTGTCATTCTGATCGCCTTATAGAGACAAATATGGAAAAGAAAAGTGGGATTTGTTTGCTCTGCGTGTAGTCACATAAAACGTGTTTCCCAGAATTATGTTATTAGTTTTGTGGAAGTGAAACAAACAAACAAAAAGAACACAGTGACAAATCAGTAAATGCCAAGACCAAAAGGGAAAAAAAAAAAAAAAAAAAAAAAAAGGTCAAAGAATGAAACAGAGAAAACAAACAGGCTGATGCAGATGGCCAAAACTCATGGGTGACAAATTCTCTTAATCTGAATAATCAGTGTCAAATGCCATGTTTCTCCACAGGAACATATAGCATCTGAAGAAAAAAAAAACTTCAGTCTTTCTTAGATTCTGTTGTGTTGCATGCAGAAAAGATTTTTCTCACAAGTTATTATTCATTGCTTATGTAAACCCCCTCACTGTGACTTTATTGTTTCTTTAAAGAGGCTGACTCATTGTGAAAAAAGACATGATTCAGACTCTCTTTTTCCTCAGCTGAATATGACCAACCCCCTAAACTTCACCAGACACTGGTGCCAAAATTAAATGTTTAAAAAAAACAAACAAACAAAAAAAACGACTTGGAAAATATCCAGCGAAGTATGTTAACTCACCGAGGTATATTAGAGGATTGTGATCAGCCTTTTTGGTCAGGTCTATCAGCTCGCAAGCTTTTTGAATGTCTAATAAGACTAGAGGGCCACCAGGTGACTGACACAAGTGCTCCAGAGGCTCTTTATCTGTCAGTCAGCAGTCGTGGCCTTGGACTGGAGCAGCAGAAGCACCAGAAACAGCAGATGCTTTGGCAATTACACCGCTCCTGATGATTTTACAGAAAAAGGAAATCACATACAAGCATGTTTTTCAATTCCAGGAGGTTTTCTGTCCTTCCTGTTTCACCCTCTTTGCTTTTGCCGGTCCCACTTTTTCTCTCAGTCTGCCTCTTTCTCTCCTTCCCCTTTTGGGTTACACTTAACACATCCAAACTAAAGGTGTGAGAAGTGGTTGGCTTGCAAAAATGATGTGCCATGATCCACAGACTGGCACACGTTTTGTGTTAAAAATGACAAGAAAAATCTCCTTCCTCCTTTCAGTAAACCAAAAACACCGTCATACAAAACAACTCAGCTGATTGGAGCTCTATGTTGTCATGAGGGTGCTATGATTGGAGGGAGTCTATACTAGGATCATGGTATGCGTGTTGGTGTTTGTTACAGATGTTGTGTACTGTGATATGAAAGTTCTGCAGAGTGAAGTTGTTCGGTGTATGTTTGATGCTCTTATGTTATTTTTTTGTGCACGGAATACGAAAATTCCCTCCATGGAAGATCCAAACTCTCAAATGTTCATTTATCTGCAATTCATTTTTCTAACTTAACAGGAAAGTTGCTCAAGAATCACTTTAACGTTAATGATGAAGCACATCTTCAACAACAAATCACCCATGGGTGCATTGTACTTAATAGTGCAAGGACTGAATGCAGGAAAGTGAGTGTCATTGGCAAACACCTCCCGGGTTGTTTATGCTGCTTCAAAACCAGCGGGTTAGGGTTGCATTTCTGAGACCTTCGTGCAATAAACAGCCAAGCTTGCTGTTTCTGCATTTTCACGCAACGTAGGCCCCGCCCTTCTGGCACACCCTACAGGTTAAACCAAACAAAAGAAATTATTTGCACTACCTTTTGATGAAAGCCTGCTGTTGATGTTGCACAAATTGCTCCCAGGTGCTGTGCATTTAATTGCTTTTTGTTTTTTTTTCCTTAAAAAAAAAAAAAAAAAAAAGAATCTGCTGATTTTGAATACAGATTGCTTCCAGAGCCACTCTGGTACAACACGGCAGGTTTCTTATTGAACTTGCTTTGCAAATCTGTCTGTCCAAGGATGGAAACAAAAAAGAAATGTGTTGAAGTGTTTGTGGCAAGGGAAAAGTGCTCTTGTGCCGTCCATGAACCTTTCTGAGATCATTTTGATGGAACCGCTGAAAGTGGCAAATGATGCTCATGCTGACAAAATAGAACCACATGCTACTGTGCATGCGTACTTTGGCTAGGACAGTGCCAACACACATGCACATTCAAACATACGCGTGCATCCTTGGGCATAAAACACGCTTATCAAAACATGCAGAGAGTGTTGTCACAACTTAGCTGCTTTTCTTGGTCAGCAAATAATTTAGTTTAGTATAATAAACTATGGATTAGAAACAATGTTACGCTTGTAGACACCTATCCTGATTTGACTAAATATAAGAATGGAAGAAAAAATAAACTTGCATAAGTTCTATTTAAAATAACTGGGTCATTTCTATAATGGAGAACGTGTGAGAATTGTCTGAAGTGAAGCAACAGAAACTCAGATATGTTGACCTTAAGTCAGTGATTTGGGTCAAGTTCCAAAAATAGTGGAAACAATATTTCCCGTGGTGCATCTCACTAGTGTATCCTTAACCCTGATTAACACTCACATCACAGAACTGATGCAAAGATGGCAGAATGCCGCTTTAAATATCTATTTATGCTTAATAAATTCCACCGAGGTGTCATGCTTACGTGGTCATGAGTTATTAGATATTTCTGGTGACCCCAGTAAACTCCAGGCCTGATCCGTTCCACTCAGCTCATCGTTTGGCCCTCAGTGCCGCTCACAGTGATTAGGAACAGAACACATTTTTGAAAATGATTGCTAATTACGTTTGCACATTTAACAACATATATCACAGTCTTCTTGGAAGACAGTCAGGGCTTGCCTTTTCAGGAATCTGTCGTTATTTGGTGCATAGCTGAGCTCACTGTATTGCTCTCACCTGGTCACACAGCTTGAGAGATTAATAATCTCTTTAAAGTTTGAACAAAAAAGCAGCTGCAAACA
Organism: Cichlasoma orientale; assembly: GCA_034780415.1. NCBI lineage: Eukaryota > Metazoa > Chordata > Actinopteri > Cichliformes > Cichlidae > Cichlasoma > Cichlasoma orientale. The sequence goes on along the minus strand of JAVDPK010001737.1, from coordinate 313,221 downwards.
AGCCTGGCGAGGCTGCGCTCTGGGTTCATGTTTACATTGCTTTTATGATTTGTTTCTTTCCTGCTCCTCCCATCTGTAGAAGCGTCACGCCGCTCTAAATGCAGGCTGGGTAACCTCCACTTTTACCACTCGTAGTGGTTTGGAGTAATGGGGCGTGGAAGCAGGGTTCGGGGTGCGAGGCCTCTGAAATGATCCTGTGGTAAAGTAGCGAGGGCCAGGATAACATGGTCCCACCCACTGAGCCGAGGTCCAAATCCAATTGGTCGTCAGCCAGCTTGTCTACACAGGGCGTTGCCATGGTTTCCAAGCCCTAAAGAAGTCTTTAATCGAGTTGTTGTCATCATGGGATGGTGGTGACTGTTAGGGCTCTAAGTGGCGAGATAGAAGCAACAGTAAAGAAAAAAAGAGAGCCAACGAGAACGAGGGACGCCGGATATCAACTGTGTGGCTCAGAATAGAAAAGTGCCACTTTGGAAGATACACACATAAGGATCATCCTTTTTTTAATGCGTGTGTTCATTAATGACATGCTTCTGACAAGCTGTGCTGGCTCATGGCTGTTTGTATATGGCATGCTATGTTCTGTGCATACTGTTGGATTAGCAGAAATGGGGTGTGTGGTGTTCGGTGATGACGAGATGCAGAGGAGCGGCACTGGCTCGGGTATCGAGCTGACTGAGCTCAGGCATCAGGTTTCCTCCGCACAGGCCAACGCACTTTAGATGGCTGGATGGACAGCGGTATCGTGACCTGCTGACATTTACGCCAGCGGGTTTCACGCACAAGAATACACAAGATATGCAGCACCGGTGATTGGTGTTAGTAGCAATGTGTGTGTTTACTCTGGTGTGAGCCATCACAGGAGAACTAAAGGCCCTTCATGGGCTTCACCTGTTCAGTATTTTGTTAAATTTTTTTATTTTTGGGGGGGGGGGAGGGGAGGTGTTCCAACATGAATGGCACATTTTTGAGGAACTTTAGTTTAAAAAAACAAACAAACTTGTCAGTCAAAAATGATTAAACATTGGAAACAACCATTCAGGTCAATCGCACCGCTATTGTTAGAAGTAGTTAATTTGTTTTGGCTCACAGCCAGTGTGTAACCAAATGAAATGGCCTTTTGCCACAGTCTTTCAAGTTGATGGTTCCTGCCGCTGCAGGAGGGAAACATGCTGCCTCAGCGAGCTGTTTGGTCTCATTCTCGAGGAGCTTACGCTGTGTCTCCCCGTTAAATATGGGAAACATACATAGACTGGCCTGTGATGTCAGCTGTTATTGCTGGAGGCCGGCTATAGGAAAAATCTCATTTGCCTTTGTTAAGCACTGCAGTGAAAAGGAGCTTATGTCGTAAAGACGTTACTGTAGCTGCTGCGGGGCCCGCCACGTCAGTGTGTATACTCGTGTCTTTAAGTGTCTCCACGCTGCATTGTGGATCTAATGTTTGTTTTTCCTCACATTTGTGTACGTTTGACCAGACAATGGTTTCTGTACCTGTTTATGGTGCAAACAAAAGAAGTTAACAGGTGACCTTTTGTGCGCAAGATTTATGCATGACAGCTGCTGCTGTAGTTTTCATAAATGATTACATATTTCCTCTGGCTGCCTCTCTTTGATTTTGCATGCACTTTGTGACCACGCTCCACCATTCTTTTTGCCCCCCCCTGGAGAATAAGATCTAACATGGTGATGGTGACGATGGAGGGAGTCATGGCATGAAGAGAATGAAATATTCAGCCAGTCTGATGGAACATGACAGTTATGTGTCCACATAATGGTTTGGCAGAGCATATATCAGTTGCTTAAGTTCTGCCTGTAAAGGTCCTCCTGCTGCCCACAAGATGCTCTGGGGACAGTGCGCCCAAACCTGTGAAAAAATAAATTGGAAATGTCTACATCATGCTTTAAAATAAAATGTGTGCATTAATTTATTCAAGATTTCACCAGAATGTAGCACGTAGGAGCAGTGTGTGTGTGTGTGTGTGTGTGTGGGGGGGGGGGGGCTGGTAGATGAGATAAGCTGTATGGTTGATTTCTCTCATGAAAGCAGACATATGGAGAGAAGAAGACTGGAATAAAACAGTTGATATTTATTGCCACCACAGTTATTCCTGCTGTTTTTTCTACCAATCCTGACGACCACCTCCTCCATCTCAACAAGTCTCCCCTCGCATTCGGCTTCTTCGTGTTTTACGGAGCAGCAGATTTGTGTGCTGTCCTCTAAATCATTTCCCTCTCTAGCAGATTGCTCCCCACTGGAATATTGGCCTGACAGCCCTTTTTTTTTCTCCCTCTCCTTCCCCAGTGGACTCATTTACATTTATGCACGCAGCAATTAATTACAGGCTGGCGTTGGCCTTGTAAATTAGAAGGAGCTGAGGTCGCCCTCATTAATTGCCCCTGACAGTTAAAGCCTTGTTTGGGTCGTGACAGGGTTGACTTTAGGCCGGGACATTGGAAGCTTTGCAAAGACTGGCTTGTCTTCATACATCTGATATCATTTTGGGGTAAATTAACATGCTTCTTGATGAATATGTTATTTTGTACTATTATTTTTTTCTTCTCTTGGACATAGAACCATTTTGCAGTCTCTATGTTCTTGGCATCCATAGGTCATCATTCCAGGCCTTGTGTTTTGTCTTCAGAGTAATGCCTTGTGTATTCTGGGGGTCTTTCATCCAAGTGCTTGCGTATGGAGTTTTCTATAGGCCCAGGAGTCAGGCAGGCAACTTCTCACGGTTTTGGCCTTTTCATGCGAAGACGCTCCAACTTTTTCCAGCTCCTTCCTTCACAAGGCCCTCCTTTCTTCTCTGTCACGCAGCGATGTGTTTGTGCATACCTCACCAGCTTGACAAAAGAAGGGAGAGATCCTATTCACGTTTGCCTTTGACATTCACCTCTTGTTTTTACAGTCTTTCCAAGGCGCGCTGTTTGCACAGTGGAACAGGCTTTGTCTTGAAGAAGTGGGACAATGGTGAGCACCATAATGTAATCTCCTAAGGGTAGTGAGCAGAGGGGTGAGGTTTAGACATATGTGCTGGCGCTTGCCCCTGCCATCCTCTGTCTCACTCCCACCTTTTACTTTAGCAATATTTCATGCTAACAGCGACTTGGGAGAGAATGTGTGTTGTCACTTAAGCTTCTGTAATGTTCACCTAGGTATTTCATGAAGGGAACACAAAGGGTTTTCACTCATGCAAACATCCCCTTCCCTTGTTGCACACGTTTTTTATATATATATATATATTCTGTAGCAGTTTGCCCACCCACATGCATAACTTCAATCCTTCTTTTCTTCTACTGACATAATAAGGAAACATTATCCTTCCCTCAACTTAACTAAGTGTTTTAGCAGTCTAAACCCGACCACATTAGAGTTGCCCCATGCAAATGTTGACCTCCAAAAGTCCTGTGCTTTGTCCGCCCTCCAATCATCATTTAATTTCTACGCGGTAGAATGATTCTAAATGTCTTTGTAAATAAAATTAAAAAAATTACACCCTCTTTATGGCTTACATTGCCAGGTGCATGGAGCTTAGGGGAAAGGCAGGATTTTATTTGTTTATTTTATTTGATCAGAACAGCAACAGCGATTTTTGCTATGAGACGTGCTCGGACAAATGCAGAGAAATAATCTCGGAAACATTACGAGGCCCGTACGACATGGCCAGTGGCCCTCTGAGAGCCAGTGTGCACTGTAAGCGCATCATTTATGGGTCAAGTGAACCTCATTTTGGTTTAATTGCCCATATGATTAGTTGGAACCATGCACTGTTTCCTATGGTGCAGACATGGAAGTGGCAGCACAGCGCCTCATGCAGCGCTGCGCTCATTGAGACAGCTTCCGCTTAATAGAGTTCCATTGTTCTTTCTCCAGTGTGTCCACGATTGCACAAGTGGCATTGACAGCTGCAACAAGACAACATTTGGGACTGTGCATATTTTGTTGCGTGAATGCGTGCATTCATTGTGCAGGTGTTGGCCTCCCTGTGAACATAATACAGTGTATCTTCTTGTCATGCGCGATATTGCTCACCTCTCCTGTTACTCGCCCTAATGCTATGATGTCACTGCTTTGGTTTTCCAAGACATGTCTCAGGCCCTTTGTTTTGCTGCTCTCAGTGTCTGTTCCAAACACCAGACACTTTTTTTCCCTGCAGCTGGTTCAACCGTAGGGTGACATGTGCCATTTTACAGCTGTTGGACAGTGGGCCAAAAAGGTAGCTGTTACTTCCTGCAGTTGTCAGGAGGAGCCTAGAATGGCTTTATAGCCTTGGTCTCCTATGTCATATCCTCCCTGAGAAGAGGACCTGGCATAGTGAAGAAGAGCAGCAATTGAGCATGAGTGTGCAAGCACAGGATAGTAAGCCAAAACACAGTGACTGACACAGTGTGTGTCACCTGGTCTGTGGAGGTCCATTTGAGTGCTGAGTGGCTCCAGGGGACAGTGACTAATTTAATTAATTTTCAGATTACTACTTCAGATAACATTTCAGGCCTGTGCAGTCCTTAGTACAACAATACAGTATAAGCAGTATTTACACACTGAAATATGTACATGCCAGAAATGCTGCAGAAAAGTTGCATGCCAGTGTGAGCAAGTGAATCTTTGAACACAAGGTTTTTGCTGAGTCTGTGTATGTTTTGCGGCAGCTCTCCTCCACTGGGCAGCCAGCTGTCTCTCCGATTACCCAGCATCCTCCAGGTGTCAGATCTGCCATCTGCAGATGAGTGGCAGGGCGTGTGGAGCAGAGGAATGAAGGGGGGGGGGGAAGAGAGAGGGCTGGTTAAAAAGAAAGAGAGGAAACAGAATAACTGGTTCTGCAGACATCTGGAACGTGTTCAGACGGGTCAGTGAGCGCTGCAGAGTGCGAACGGTGCTCAGGGGAATCCAACTCGCAGTCACTTGATTGAGAAAGTGGCTTTTTGAGTCATTAGGTTCTCAAGGCAAAGACAGGGAAGGGAGAGAGAGAGAGAGAGAGAGAGAGAGTTGCATCTTATAGAAATTTTTGCAGTGATGTTTTTACCAATTATTTGTTATCAGTATTATTATCAGAACTTCTTTGAGTTTCTCTGTTCAGAATAAAATTCAAATTTAATTGTGCCTGGAGAGAAAAATGCTTCTAAGAGAGGATCATTTGGTTGATTAAAGACATGAATAAAAGATCATACATGTTCAGTGTTTGCTTTTTTCTTCATTGTTCTCAATTAGGCTCAAATGGTGGAATCAAAGGGGTGTTTGTGTTGCTCCATTTGTACAACTTAGATGCTGCGTTAAGGCGACGTGATGATGCACGGCGTCAGGAAAACGCTGCTGCGGTGTGTTTAATTGCGAGTCTGTGTGAGCACAGGCTCGCTCTTTAAGTTCCTCTTTATCCCGGACAGTTCTTTCTTTCATGAATTAGTGACCTTCCTCTCTCAATTAAGACGATCTCACATCCTCTCTCAGTCTGGGGCTCTCTCAGAGTTGTCCTGTCCTGACTGTGGTACCTTCAAACCTTTGATTTACCAAATGGCTGGTTGTGGCGTGCGCCTGAGTGTGTGTGTGTGTGTGTGTGTGTGTGTGTGTGTGTGAGGCTATAATAAGGCTGACTCCAGGTTAGCTTTGGGAGTCAGAGTGGTTTGTATTAGCCAGGCAGCCCAAGAATGAGCTGTCCATCCGATGAGCGATTTCTTCTCGTGCTCTCGCTGGCATCAGTTTGTGAAAGAAAATATCAAGCATCACTAACCGCGTTAAGATAGATTTTTTTCCTCAAACTTCAAAGCTGTGCACAAGAATCACGTTGTTTGTCATTTGTTAGGCTTTGCGTGGCTGAGTGTGCGCTGTTGTTTATGCAGGGAAAGTGCTGTGAAAGAAATACACTGATCCTCTGTTGGCTTTGCTGTGGACTTGACACAGGACCTCTGTTCTGTCTCGAACATCCGCTGCAGAGGGCTCCCAGGTGGGGTGAGTGTGTTCGCTGTGCTCCAAGAACAGATTCCAATTCAAATTTTCATACTTTGTCAAACCTCAGTTTGTTGGCGGGATGTGAAAAATTGATTCAGTGTTCATCAAAAGTGTTTCCAGATTCACGTGGCAACGCTGTCGTCCTGGAGGGTCGCGTAAAATCTCAGTTTTCATTAACAGATCTTAACATGGCTGTTATCTGACACAATATCCCTCCCCCCCTCTTGTTTTGCTCTATTCCAGGTGATGTTCATTCATTTTAAAGTGCATCCTTAAGTGAGAAGAGGGTGTTGGAGCTGAAGTCTCTTGTTTCTGTAAGTCTTCCCCATCAACTGATATGACAAGTACTTTCTTGTACTGAACCACTGCCAGCTTCTTTGTGATTTTGTGCCACTGCTTGGCACCTTGGTTAACAGCTTCTGTAAAAAGGCAGATGATAAGCTGTTGCAGAGAAAACACCATTGTTTTGGCAGAGCAGCACAGAGCAGCTCTCACTGTTGTTTGAACATGCCAGGTTTTGCACCAGCGGTTGTGCTTGCTGAGTTTTGTGTGTGTGTGTGTGTGTGTGTGTTTGTGCACACGTGTGTTAGCCCATGTTAACAAAACTGTATCCGACTAGCTGCTTGTCAACTACCGCTCACCCCTCCACTGGTACATACAGACTGCTTTTGATTTGTTTCACAGCAAATGCAGACCTCCACTCCTGGTAGTGTTCTGCCCTGTGTGCCCTCAATAGCTGCTTTCACTTGGGTGAAGAAAGGGGTCTTTTAAAGGCTCCCACAGGCATCACTCCAGGAACCTTTCAGTGCTGGGACCTACAGTATGCCTTTTAATGGACTTTCTCTCTGTGAGCAATAAAGCTTATATCTGGAGTCAAATAGTGCTACAGGTAACACTAGCCTAAATTAATCTGGTGAGGTCGCAGGGGCTGATCTCAGTGGTTTCAACAGAGACATGAAATATACAGATGGGAGAGGTTGAAGCAAAGAGTGATCTGACCATCTGGCTAATCCCACTGTTTAAGAACACTTATTAAAGCCCTGCCTAGTGCCCCTTCGCCTGTGTCTCTGGAAGGTCAACGAGTGGCCTGTAGATGAAAAATCTTCAGTGTTTTGCTGTGAGTGATAATCTGCATCCTACTGGCTTGTAGCATCTCACTTTAAATACTCAGTTTATGGCTCTTATGAATCACCTCACACATATATATATAAATGATCTTGTATTACAATCCAGAGCTGTGATTTGCTACCTGGGTTTAGGACCAGTTAGAGGTCACAAGATAAATAAGTCAGATTACTGAAAGAAGGATACAAAACAATTAAACAAAAAAAAAGCCAACAGATGACTTAGGCTTGCTTATGATTCCATCAGATTTCCTTAATTTCATCAGTTCATTTGGAAGCTGAAAATCTAATTATTGTGTCTTTTAACATGCAATTGCTTTTTCAAATCTAATAACAAAACGGTAAGACGACAAGTGGAACCTCCTAACACAATCACAGTCTTTATTGGGCACCGGTCCTGTCGTGACAGCAGATGATTTACAGCATCTTTGTTTCACAGGACTTTGGAAGGAAGAGGATGTTGTGTGCTTGAGGAATGACAAAATTTAAGCCTTAACTTACTATAAATATCCAATGACTAATCAGAAGAGCAGTAATCTGTCTACGACGTCACTGGGCAGTTGTCCAAATGTGAAACAGGATAATGTTGGTAATGGTGTGTTTACATTTAGTGTGTGGATAACTAAAGTCATATTTTTTTGTGTATTCAAAATATGTTTAATGTTATATAGCTATAAATTATAAACACAGGCATGGCTTGGCATTCCAAGACGTAGGTGATATCAGTGTTTTCATCGGAAAATCTTAAATACGGCTGCAGAAAGAAAGAGCTCAGGAAAAGAATTCAGCCGCTTTATGCAAAACGACAGCCCTGTTTGCAGAGCTCTGCTGTTACTCATAGCTGCTGTAATAGCAGTCACTTGCAAAGAGTTAGACAAGTGACCAGACAGAAAGCAGCAGCTGCTGGAATGATTTGTAGTGAGCAAATGAGCTAATGAACCCACTGAGGTTACCTGTTTGGCTTCCCCCAAAAATGTCCTTATCTGCTCCACTCCATGTTACTTCAGCTGTGTGTGAGAGGTTGACTGTATTACGAGTAATGGGCAGCATCTAATAACGTTTAGTGCTGCTTAGTTAACTTTATGCCGTTAGCTTTCTGTTAACAGAACTTTGTTTTGTCCTCTTGAAGTTGGTTCACTGACCTGATTTGTCCACACAGATGAATTTTCTGCGGCAGAGAGGATATCGTGAAAGTTTGCGTTAAAGGAGATTTTTAGAGAAGTGAACTTTAGAGATCTGCTCTAGCTGGTGCATTCATTCATGTCCTCCCGCTCATGACAAGTACATGTGCTTGAGTGTTATTGTATGTTGTTGTTTGTCAGGCTGTGTCTGCGTCTTATGTGTTTGTGCCTGCACGCATGTTGGTGTTTTGCACACTCATGCCTCATCAACATCCCATCAGAGGCCCATCTGGTTTTCTTTGAAGAGGCTCGTGGAGCTGCAGCAGGCCTGGCTTTAAGGCAGGGCCAAGCCAGCAGCAGTTCCTCCCCACTTACACATAAGTCCATGGTGCGAGGCCCTCTGCCAGTAACATTATAGACCGACCCTTGTGGCTACTTCCCAAACCACCCAAGCTCATACCCCACTTTCTCTCTTCTATTGCCCTTGAAATGGGGCCTGCTCTAAATATTATCTCCCCCTGTGCTTTATCCCTCCGTTTATCCCTAAGTCGGCAGAGAGAAGAAAGGAGCCGTGGGGCTTAGTCACTTTTTCCCTTCTCTTCTCCTCTCTCCAAAACCACAGGCAGCGGCAGCAGCTTCCTGGAGATGAGCGCTTTTGTCTGTTGTGTGACCGCTGTGGCTTTAGGCAGATCCTCCTCTGATGAGGTAATGCACAAGCTAGATGAGCAGGCAGAGTAAGAAAGCAGGGAGGTGTAGGAGAGGGACCTCAGTATGGATCTATATTTTAACCTTTGCTTTATCTAAGGAGAGGGATACAGTTCTTTTTTACATCAACATCCTGCTTCACATGGAGGCAATTGCACACACTCACCCAGTGGGCTGGTGTGACCAGTTATCAACTAGTAACTGCTAATTAGTTTCACTAAAGCATTAGATGAAGTGCTTTGCTGAGAGATCACCGACGTAGTTTCTCTCTCTTATGACCTTGTTCTCAACCTGGCAGTGAATTTGATTGGAAGCATTTTGGTCTTTATGGAAGCATATAGGAGCAGAAAGGAAACAAATGCTGTGAACAGTATGGGATGCAACAAAGTTCCTGGGTGAAAACCAAACTGGGAACCTTAGGAACTTTTTAGATGAAATAGGAGGCTGCACAGCCAAAACAGTGCACAGTGTTGGCAGGTGGGTAGGATGTTGGCAGGGTGGTAGGGGATCACAGCCCCTAAGCTAGCTCTTCTTAGCTGTCAGTGAATAAGGAGAAAAAAATGTCCAAAAACACTTCAATCGTGCATCTCCTAAAGTGTAATGCAAATGACTTCCAAGAGGTGCACACGTGGAGCAAAGTGTTTCTTATATATGTGCGGTGGCCCTTAAATGTGTTACTAAGCGCTTACAGGCTTATTTATATAAGATGTGCGTATGTAACTGATGAAAATGTGAAAAGAGATGTACAGCAGTCATGTGTAGAAAACAGTTATGGAGCATTCTTTAGGCAACAGCTGTCTTCGTTGTTTTTCCTGATCAGTTCGACAGGAGTGCTCTGGTATTTCCAATTTTATGTTAATTTGTGACAATTAACTTTTAACTCAACACTTCTTTCTTGTATCAACATTTGGTTAAAAAAAAAAAGGCTTGCGTCTTTAGTATTGTGCCAGAACTTTGAAGAAACATACACCTCTGGATAAGAGGAAGAGTTGGGAAGAGCAGAGTAGTGATGACTGTGAAAAAAAAAAAGTTTGATGTAAAGGAAATTTCTCTTGCATTTGTTCTGCAGTTACACTGGACACCATCGGTAGTCAGTCATTCTTTATCATTTGGGGAGTTTGTTTCTGCAGTCCACTGGGTGAACAGAAATATTTTTTGCTACAAAAGTTACAAAATCTTAGACAACATTTTGCATCAATATTCAACAATATTTCAACATTTGCAGATATCCAAATCTTGTCCTGTTGCGAAATGAAGCAGCGCTTTCATTAGTCCCATTTTTCACTTTGTGCTTCAGTTGCTATTTAAGAATTTCTTCATAGATTAAAAAAAAAAAAGAGTGTAAAAGGTTTTGTGTGATTTTATGTGCAAGTTTCCACTCAGCTTTCACAACTGGCAGTAAAAAAAAAAAATTGGACAGGAACCCAGCTCGTGGCTATTTGCATATGTGAATATTTCCAGCTACACTCATATATGTGTGTTTGTCCTTTTTTTTTAGTGACTGCTGCTACACTCAGACCTTAAGCCTCCTGTTAAGGAGTGCCAGCAAACTCATTGACATTAAGAATAATTGCTTCCTGTTTTAACTGTCATGGGTCGTGGAGGTCTGAGGCCAGGGTCAGTCTCGGCTCTTGTGGTCTGCGCTACAGGAGATGTCACCTGGTCCTTAGATTACGGTCCAGCATGATTGTTCTCTCCAAACAATATGCTTCTCTGCCTCTTTGCATTCTTGAACATGCTGTAGCTGGAACGAGACCTTTTTTTTCAGCTGTTTGGCTTCCTTCAACACTTCATTAAAAACAGTGGGTTTTAAATACCTCGCGTTTGAATGTTGTGTTGACCGTGTGGGTGGAAAGAAGGAAGGTCAAGAAGCAAATAGCAGATCAGCAACAATAATTCTCCTGCAGTGCAAATACTGCTGCTAAGTGACTTATCTCATTTTTATATATATTAACAAAATTTAACCGACCCTGAATACAGTTCGCTACAACATCACACAACAACACCGAGTCCTCATAATTACAGTATTCTCATTAAAGTAAAACCCTGCATCTCATTTGAAAGCTACCATCAGCTCAAATTAACTTGCCCTAATGGCTGCTGATTGCATTCCTACACTGGCCAACCCCCCTCCTCCAAATTTAGTGATCTGATCATTTAAGTACATGCTAGCATAATTGAGGTCTCTTCCTTGATTAGATTTGCACCAGCTTTTAACAAAGCCTGCTCGAACTTAATCCAATGAGCCCCATTGTAGGAGGAGAGGATGGATGACATCGCTCCTGGTTAGCTTCAACATCAGCCGTGCTGTCAAGCAATTAGAGCCCACGCTGATAAAGTAGCTGGACAACTACAACGAATGATAGAATGTTCTCAAAGCTCATGAGACAACAAGCTGACAACTGAGCCGCGTTTCACAATTCATTCATTCACTTTATAAACACAAACTTTGCAGAATGAATTTAGAAAGGAGAATTTAAGTTCAGGACAAGATAGCTTCAATGTTTATTTAGCACCAAACAAGGACTGGAGCTGTCAGAGTCACACTGCAGTGGTTTGAGGCACGTCTCTGAGTTTTACCCAGCTACACAACATCCCCATTCTGCAGACCTGACCCACTGGGACTGAGACAAGCAGCTCAGCGGGGTATAGATGCGTCGTCTTTGGCTACATCTTCGGATGACACCTGCCCGCCCATAATCACAGTTAGAGTCTAAACCGCCTCCTGACCTGTGGCTGTGTGTCACACGTTAAATCCTCTAATCCTCTCCTTTGTTCTCTGTCACCCTCAATTAGTTACGTACCAAGAGTCAGCGAGAAGAAAGTCTGTGTTGTGCGTGAGTGTCCAAGTACATGCCTGTGCTCAAATACCTTAATTACCATTAACCGCTGTATGCATTTACGTGTCCAAGAAGCCGGTTACAATAGGTGAGTGTGCATGGCAGTTAGTGTTGAAATAATTAGTCGCCAGGAAATTAAATAGAATCTATTTTGATAACTGATTAATTGTTTGAGACACTTTTTAAAACACGAGTGCCCTAAAATAGATTGGTTCCTGCTAATGATGTAAACTTAGACTGTTTGTGTGACTGGCTTATGTTACTATTTTTCTGAAAATTTGTAATAATAATAATAATAATAATAATGATAATTATAATTAGCAGTTTAATCAAGAATAATAATGAGAAACCAGTTAAATCAATTAAATCAATAAAGCGATGCAACCAAAAAGCCAGAAAATTGTAGCATGAAGTATGAGGATTCTCATGAGTTGCTCAATCACGCACACGTGTAGCTCACAGAGATTTGCAGCTGATATTTATCTTTGTTTCATTTTGCAGGCAAGTATATGTAATTAGACTCTGCCCGACTGATCTCATGATATAAGTGTCTTTGTTAAGAACCGCAAAGGTTTTGACCAAATCAAGACTTTCTTTATCTCTTCTTCCCATCTCTTCTGTGTCTGTAAACCCTCTTCTATTCTCAACAATAGGATTTCACTATAAATAGGTCTGAACAAGTAGACGCTCACCTGTTCAAGCTGCGACTAATCACAGAACTATCTCGGCCCATAAGGTGACACGGGATGAGCAGGCACGCTGGTATGTTGGACTGAAAGACGTAAAAAGGGGGAACAAGAAATAATACAAACGATTTTGGATACTGGCCCAGTTTGTGAAAGGCCGCTTTCTAAATCAAAAGCTGTTGATTGCAGTTTCAGGATGTTTTTGCAATGCTTTTCTGAGGTACTTTATTAAGTTCAGACATTCAGTGCCGCCAGAAGAGGCATAGTAGGGCAGAAATTTTAAATTTGGTGAATTTGTATGCACAGTAACACAGAGCATGCACAGCGCCTCATCTGGGTTTTGTGTTTCCAGGCAATTGTTGACAAAAACTGATACACAATGTGATAATTTGCAGGGAAAACAATGCAGGGACACTTAAGACTGGAGTAACTGGGAAATGAATGCAGGCCAAATTTATGTGCTTGTGTTCAAGAGGGCAAGCAGCTCTGGAGCATGTTTGTTAAATCCTTTGGATAAGGCTCCAAAATGCTTGGCTCCTTTTCAATTGCCGGTTCGCTTGCTGATAATAGAGACAGATTTTTGATGCTGCTGCCAATTTGTTGTTATAAAAAAGATACGCGCTCAGATATGCAGACAAAAAGTGTGGCACGCAGGCGTCGCTGAAGGAAAATGCACAAATCAAAATGATTTATCATCTAGATGCTATTAATTTAACCTATGGAGCCTTACTCAATAATTAATGTCTATTGGCATATGACCCTATATGCCATACAGTAAACAGCATGTCTCATAACTATGTATGAGATCTTTAGTTAGCTAATATATGGCTGAAAGGCTCACAGACAAACCCTGGGTCTTAATAAATCAGCCATATCTAATGAACCCCCTAATTGTGATTTACAGCCTGCATGCCCAGTGCTGTGATGGAGAGTGGAACAGCTGAATAGAGAGAGAGAGAGAGAGAGAGAGAGAGAGAGAGAGAGAGTGTACAGAGGACGAGAATCGGCCAGTGGCACCAGGGAAAAAAAGAAACACTGCTATGTTAAAAACATTGCTCCCTTCCAGCAACTGTGAAATTCTTGCACGGGTCTCATGAGACCTTTGTCCAGATACGTTACTTAATGCGATAAAAATCAAGCAGCTGGACAAGTAACCGCTGCACTCAAGTCCAGCCACGAAGAGCAGGAGAAGGATATTTATATATTCACGTAAAGTAATCCAGCCATTCAAAGTTCTTTTTGTAAATGATTTGGATTCACTGTGGGTGGTTATTTTGCTTTCCAATGGAAGCAGTACTACGCCTCCTCCTCCTCCTCCTCCTCCCTTTCTCTTACTACTATACTTGCCTTTTCCTGTCCATTCCAAACTAACTAATGCTTCATGTTGCTTCATATATTCATATCATCACCGGCCCTTCAGATAAACAAATGTAAGATGTATGTTATTGTATTATGCACAATTGATAGACTTTCCATGCTTGACATCAGTCTTTTTGGAATGAACAACTCCACCTGAGTATTAAATATTTGCCCTGATTCAAGGACTTAAGTCATTATGAGTATCGGCTGCTGTGATTGGCTAGATTAACATCCTAGTTTGACGTTAGGCCCTGTGCGCCATGAACAATGTGTATTCTCTGCAGGGTATGACAATGGATACCTTGTGTGGTTTAAAGAGGCTCTGACCTTGGAGCACACACGCACATCTCTCGACACTCAAAGCTGTGACTGTGTATATTTATATATGTGTTTTTGCATTCTCAAGCTTGACTTCATATTCCAGAGAAACATGCACTGGGACTTATTCAGTTTTGCCTGCCTATTTTCTTCTTAGCTAGTATAAACCAGCTGCAGGGCTGACTCCTCAGCATTTCATCTCGCTCTGCGATACGAGTGTTTATTGACTATAGGCTGCTCATTCCTGGTATCATATATTAATTATCAGGTCACACATAACTGTCTCAAATGATCTCCCACAATACACACACACACATATAGCTAAAGTGCTCATGCACAGAGCAGAGGGCACACATACAGAAAGGATTAGTCTGGATTGTGACAGCTTGACATGTTGGGTGACACTGACATGACTCCGACCGCCAAATACGACAACTGCTTGTGAGGAGCAGAAGTTTTTATGGTACTCGACTGCTGGTTCACCGCTAATTTCCCTACTTGACCTCTGCATCCATTTCAACCTTGACACAACTGTGTTTTTTATGTAAATAAAACACACAGCATTTTCATGTTTTGCATATTTAGGGAAAGTAGCCGTCTTTTGTATGAAAAACTGATGGCGAGGAAGTTTGACAGTATAGAGGCCAAAACGGAAATGCTTTTATTTCTGCTTTTATTGTAAAATAAATCACACTGTAAATTCAGTGTTGAAAATGACAAAATTGGACAAAGGAAAAAAAGGAATGAAGAGTTTAAAATGTTCAAAAAGCAGCGCTGAAAGCTTCGCTGCTGGTACCTTCAGTGTTAAGGTCAGGCAGCACAAACGCACATACTGTATGACTGACAGAATACGACCCGCTGTCAAGGATGAGGAACACATACAAAATATGCTTTAGTGAGAAGATAATGTCACACTATTTACTTAACTTTAGGAAAACATAAACATTTTGTACTCTTGCATTTACTAAACCATTTAGGTAAGAGCGCTGCACGAGCGTCTTTTATATTAAAAATGTAATCACATTCCCACCATCTCTCCTTTTCTCTCCTGGCGTGTCTGTATATGTTACCCGCTGCCAAAATAAGTAGAAATAAAACACTGTGTTCTTAGCAAAGATGACTTGGTAGGACCATCTGTACACATTATGCATTTACAAGAGTCAATAATTGAATAAAAACATGTTTTTATTGACTGACTGAAAGTAGCATGCCTCTGAATAATGCATTCATTTCATGCTAACAAATCCTCAAAGCTCTTTCTCAGATAGGGAACAAAGCTCATTGTCAGAGGATAGAGAGGCAACTGGGATTACAATGGGGACACGCAGTGAAACGACTTGTCAGTCCTAATCTAGGATTAGCAGGCTTTCGTGCCTCCTGGGTGCTCTAAAAGCCACCTGTTTGGACGCTCCTGCAGATGATGTGACACACTAGAGCTCCTTGTTTGATTCTAATTCTTTTGTTTGCATCAAAGTTTTAAAGGGTTTCAGTTTTCCACTGTGGTGATACAGTCAAACAGATAAGCCCATCCAGTTTCTTCTGCTTATCCAATTCAGGGTCTAACAAGCAAATATTAAAAAAAAAAAAAAAAAAATACTATTGATGGAAATCTGCTGAAACAGAAGTCGTTCAGTCAATATTTGGGATTATCTGCTGCTGTTCAGGGCACTATATCTGGGTATTTGGACTTATAATGTCTTTTCATCACAGAGACCAAAATTATTCTAAACATTTATTGTTTTTTAGAATTGCAGTGAATTTTTTTTTAATGAATAACCTTTTTGTAGTATGTTAAGTTGATGATGGAAACTAAGAACTGACATCTGACAAAGCTGTTTTTCATCCTTGTTTCTGAGAGTTGAATTTTTTTACGAGTTAGACAAATACAGTGAATTAGGACCTAACAGCACTGAACGTGGATGTCTGACAATTGTTTTCAGCTTTGGCGAGACCCTCGAGCCCCAAAATTACTTATTGAAAGTCACTTTTTTCTGCTGCTTGCCTCGGGGCTGATGCAGTCACTCATGTGCGAGGGCAGCTGTTGTATCGCCACAAACCTCTATGATAAGTTTCTGCTGCCGTTGTCGCCCTGAAATACTTCTGAATCTTAATCCTTTGGAAAATTAACCCTGTTTGTTTGCTTAATCTGCTCGATTTATTTGATGTAGTAAATATATTTGCATTATTTTGATTCCGTGCAAATTGAAACACTTTAATTCTGAGCCCTTTTTTAAAGGATGGGTTTAAATACAGTTAACGCCTTTCTTCCTTGAAAAGTGGCAAATCATAGTTTCATCTACATTCTTAAGATAATTGGATTCACCCTTGTTTACAGCTTCTCGGTAACTATATGGGGAGGTCAAAGGACAACAAGGCTTAAAACTTGTGCAACAAGCCTATTTGTGCATCACCGTGGAGTTCTGTTCATCCCCGGAGGGGACAAAGGTAACTGGAGGCTTCAAGTGGTGCCATCAGCTCGTGCAGATACACAGCGTAATACCTCCCATAAGGTGTTTGTCAAATGTCAAACAGTGCGTGCTTTAAGCTCACGCAGATGAGCGCTGTAAAGAAGTTCGCAGAAAGAGAGGCAATGGAGAGAATAGAACAGCGCGTATTAATGTAGAGATTTAAATGAATAAAGAGAATAGATACAAATGTTTGGCTGTACTGACTATAAAATATTTCAGTACTCATAGGTCAGAGTTTGGATCGGGCCTTTTCTGCATAATTCATAAGAAACTGCACATCTAAGGGTGATCAGTAATTAAAAAGATGCATCACTTGCAGTGTTCCTCACAGAATTTATTTTATATTTCTGCATATTATGTTGATGATGCACAGCTTTTCAAAGGAAAAGGCATTGAAAGACAGGCATAAGCAAAGATTATTAAATAATTTGCAATATTGTAAGAACGTGTTCCTGTTTTCTGTTTTCTTTCGTCTTCTTTTATTTTTTAATAACCGGTCCTCATACTTAAGTATAATTACACCCACTGCTTGACTTTGTCTATTAATATGGTAGCATATTATGAGGCATATCTCACGATTATAAGACAAAATTTCACACTGACCAGGACCTCTAACTACTGTGAGCGAGGGGCTGCAGACAAACAGTCCCTTTGAGCCACTGAGTGTTGACTTTGGTTTTCAATGGTCTCTTCATTGGTTTGCACTGTATCGTTGCCATGAAGTAGATAAATGTATATGTGTACTGTATTTGTGTTACCTCGGGGTGTGTTCACATGCCAGGAAAAATAAAAAGCACAAGGGAGGGTGTTGGTCACTAAGGCCACTCCTGGATTTCTGGGGGTCTGCGGTTTTAGTCCGGCATCATCGAGGCACAGAGACTGAACACACAGACCCACAGCATAGTGAAGTGTGTTTACGCCCACTTGACAAGCGATGCATTCATAATTGGGTAATAGTTCCATCTTTGGCTTTGATTAAGATTTTACATCAGCAGGACTAATGGAGACATCAAACCCTGTGTTTGCTCCGGGTGTCCGTCCGATGATGGACAAAATCCTTAAACTATTAAAATATTTTCTTTCCACATTTTCACAAGGTAGGAAATATTTTTTTTTTTGTAAATTTATAATTGTAGCCATTTATTTCAGATCTATATAATAATCTTATAATCAATCAACAGTCATTAAAGGTGCATCTAGTGTAATATGCTTGTGTGACTGACCTACTTACTGATGTATTTGCTTTATTGTGTCTATGGTGCACCTTGCAGACTTCACGTGTCATGCAAACTGTGGTTGTCGTACTCTCATAGCGACCTGATTTCTGGTTGTCTGGACTGCACTGATAGGAATAAAATGTTTTTATATCAACTTAGCACAAAAAGTAAGGACATTTGTGTTTGGTCCATTAACAATGCTTCTTGGCAATAAATCTTATACTGTTGGAAAGCCTGTTTATTTCCCCTTAAATGGAACCACATTTGTAAGGAAAAGAATTTGAGGGTTGAGCAGCAGAGTTGAGTATGTGGGTTGCACCCCTGAAATTTTTTTTGCCAAATCTTATGCGCCAATGCCAAACAGCTTATTCTGCTATTGACTTTTGTTTTGAGCTCCTGGTACTCCATTTGCTGACAGCCAGGCTTGTCATCACTGAAGGCAATCTGAATGCAACCGGTGGCAATCCCATATCTCCACATTATTCTGCTCCATTATTCTGGGTGGATTTTGCATTTTTCCCTGTGCCAGCATTGCTTTTCTCTGGGTTCTTTGTGGCTTGTGTTAATTGGTGTTGCACATCTGTCTCCCTGTTAAAAATAATTTTTAACACTCCCTGCAAAATATAGCATATTTAGTACGTAAACTGTATACCAAAAGCTTCACCACTTCCTTTTTAGTATTCTAGCAAATGTCCCGGGTGTTCTTTGGTTTAGACTAACAACTCAGTTGTTACTTCAGAACGTAATAAAGCAATTATATGAAAAAAAAAATGCAACATGTGTCCGTTACAGGCAAAATTTGATGGCATCTGCCCTTACATATACACGTTATTGTTTCAGTGAAGTTAGTACTGAAAAATTGCTAACATGTTTTGAATCTATTAGATCATATTCTTACAGTTTAGAATCACACCAATCTGTTCAATAAGAGCTAAACTTGTACTTTGCACCTTGCCTAAATGCTACTCCTACCCTTCCCCTCTGAGTGTCTTATGCTTAAATATTTTCTAACGAGGTAAACACACAGAGCCGCTCGGTGTAACATACTGATGGCCACACAATAAGTTCTGTTTACCTGAGGGTGGACTGAGGATTTGGTTGCGATGGCTGATTGATGCAGTTACTGTTGTGACCCAGCAGTTGTGCACAGCATCCGCCCACTGTATACCTTCTTTCATTGTTTCACTTAAGTCATGAAAAGGTCAGAGAATACCTGCCTTTGCGTGCGATCTATAACTACAACGCTGAAATAGAGCGGTTACTTGTTGGCTCTGCTGGCTGCACAATGACAGAGCTGCCTCTGTAAGTGAAATCCAGTTTTCAGAAAACAAAACTGCTTTTCTTGCTATTAAGCCAGTGATGAAATTGGCTGATTTGAGGAAAGGGGGGGGGGGTGGGGTAACTGGTGCTGCTATTGAACTTTTCTATTTTGGGCAAGACCCATGATGATGAGGGAATCTCTGGGAGAAAACAGGGCACCGTGTGTATGTGTTCACATTCCACATGTCTGACCTATGACAGTGCCCTCTGTTTGCAGCACTCTGCGATGATCTAATGAGAGTCCAGACAGACATAAGATTTAGGAGCTGGGGGAGCTGTTCCCATACACGTCCAGTTCTCCCCCTTTTTTCTTCTTTATTTATCCAGTGAAAGAAACTGAGTGCACATTCTTCCGAGCATTACCCACTCACACCTGTGCATTCTCAATAAAATTCGTTGATGGCCTCGAAACAGTTAAGTTGTTAAAAAAGTGAGCCGACAAAAAGTAAAGTTATCTTTAATGAAATCAACAAATTTTATTTTTCACCCGCTTTCGTTTTTGACTGTGATAGTGTTGTATTGAAAATTAAATGCTGATGTTTCACAGGACGAGGCTCGAGCAGTCTAAAGCTCAGTCGGATGATCTCAGACTTACCTGGGAAGTCAAATAAGGGCTACTACTAAAATTATAATTGATATTACTCATAGCCATGATGGAGAAAAACTACAAAATGCCATGGCTAATTTTTTTCTTTTTTGCAGATGTAGCTTGTGTCGCAACATTTCTTACTGCTAACACATGTGGGGGCCTCAGTCTTCTATTTAAAATCTTAAGTTTAGTTTCTTGCACCTTATTTTCTTGTTGGGCCAAAAGACAAACAATTCCAAGAGAAGTCCTCATTTTCTTTCTCCTGATTTTTTTTTTCTTTCTTCTTATTCTCTTTCTCTTTGGTATTTCCCACTTCCTTAGTTCTGTAAAGCTGGGACGGTTGGAGATTTTACACCCAATTGGTCGGGTTGGGGGCCTTTGTCGGAGCCCTTCTCTAGCTCCACAAGTGGCAGAAGGGACCTGGGTTCTGAATGGCGCTTTGTGTACTGTTTTTCTAAGAGGGGGCCCTCTCTCTCCCGCTCTCATCTGTCACAGGTCCCTCTCCGTCCATGCTTCACAATGCCTGATTGTTTCTGCCAAGTCGCCAGGTTCCAGGCCAGATCTGAACAACGCTTTCCTGCCAAATTCCGACCCTGGTTTTCGTTTTTCTTCCACTCACAAAGGGATTCTAAGTTACTGTCCATGTTTCAGAAGGAGACTTAGATAGCTGTCCACCAGCAGCACTTTGTTTGCCGAGTGCGTTTGAGAGCTAAAGGTTGTAAAAGTTTCCGTAGGCAACAAAGGAAAAAAAGGAACTTAAACCAAAAATGCTCAAAGAGAACAGTAAGTAAAACTGCTGGGCATACTTTCATTGTGATTATTAATGACAGGAGATGAAAAACACATATCTTACATAGATCTTATCATGAGGTTTTTAACAGCTTGTAGGATGATCTTCCTGGAGTCATGTTAAAAAACAACAACAACAACAAAAAGCAAACAAACAGGAAAAACAAAACAGAAAAAAACTAAAAATGGATGAAAAATTAAAACGCCTCACTCAACAGTGCATGCTCTGTTTAGTTATCAAACAGGCAATCTCAGCAGTATCACTTTCCAAGAAATATCTTAGACAGGAGAACTGTTTCCAGGGGAAAGCCTTAATGTTTTTCTAGATGTCTGACAATATGAAAAGGCTTTGGGAGGGCCTCGGAGTGATGCGTGTGAAAATGAATTTGTTTTTCAGGTACTGGTGTAACATTACCGTCACATTACTGTTTCCTGAGAGTGTCTCAGAGTAGTCAGATTTTCTTTTGTTGGTCTCACTGGGAAAAGATTGTTTCTTTTCCGCTGTAATCACTCAGTTTCTGCCTGTGTCTCAGGAGGGAAAGAGCTGACATTATGCTATTGAGCTGTGTTCAAAATAAATAAATAAATAAATAAAAGTGCTGATAATTTTTTCAGAAATTAGGAAATACATCATACTAAATCATGAGGATAAAAATGCTAATTTTCTTATGTTTTTAATGCAATTCTATATTTTTTGAGACCCTACAACTCAAAGACAACAAGCACTAGTTATTAATTATACATTTAGTTTTTAACATGCAGTGATGTGCAGCTGTATTGTGCCCAACAAATACATGCAACACACAACATCTCTTCTTCTGGCGCACTTGGTGTTTGCTCTGGCATTTCTGGGCATTTTCCTCTGTCGAGTTGTTGTTTTTCTTCCACTCTGATGTCACTATTCAACACTTCTCTTTCACTCTGATGTTATTTGCAGTATCCGAAAATGTGTGTCCATCACAGTGTTATGGTACGTACGGCTTTAGAAGGCTGTAATAAAATTATATGGTGAAAAACTTAAAAATGAGCAACATTTTTTTTATTATGTACAAAAATAATAAACAATTTTAGCAATAACAGATGTAACATGCTTCTCTGACCAGAGCGCGAAATATACCGTTTTCTTGCTCTAATCACAAAAGGCCTCATTGCATGCTTACCAATAAACCCCTGTACTCTTGCATAAAGAAACCCTATCACTGGCAGTTAAGAGTCTGGGCATTCCTGGCCATATGAGACACCAGTTCCAAGAAACTAAGTCTTAAGCTCCCTCATAAACACAGCACCAGCAATATTGTCAGCTAAATATAGGCCCTCCTCTGTCGTCTCCCTCCCCCAGTTGCCCATTGCTCTCTCATCGCTCCAGCTTGGATTGCATGAGTTGATCATGGATTATAGGTAGTTGTTTGTTGGTTGTCTGGGTTCTTACACTCTCATGTACCCATACCACCGTGTAAAACAACCAGGGCCTGAGAAATTCAAACCCCACCGCTCACAGGCTTCGCTCTTCCAGTCAAATCAAATCTGGCTGTGGTTAGATGGCACTGTTGGCCAGTTAAACTTAATGACAGCTAATGCCTCAAAACACTAAAAACAAATCAAAACCTGTACAACCAGATTTCACCAAGATGGCTTCTGAGGTTTGCTTGAAAAAAGACAGGAAAATGAATCTCAATAAAACCAACCATTCCTGTTTTATGCCTGTTCAGCTATACTGTCTAAGGATGCTTTTTACATTTTATTAACAGCATCCCCCCGTGACCCTGAACAGGATAAGCGGAAGAGAATGGATGGATGGATCAGCTATCCACCCTCCTCTTATTTATCGTGCATAGTCACTGGAATGCACTGAACAGTATGACCCTCACATATTCTGTACATGCAAAAAATAAAAAAAAATGGCCAGTTTTCTCAGCAACTACACACACAACAGTTCTCAAATATGCAGACTGTCCCTGTGCTGGTACAGAACTTCCCATCTCTGTCCTCTCCATCCTTCTTTCAGTCCTTAATTATTCTTCATTTTTTCTCTTTTTTCTCCCTCTATTAATTTTTTCACTCTTGTTTAGCTCACAGTGACATCTGGTTTCAGTCTGGTGACTTACTCTTTATTAACTCCTTCTGTGAATTAAGTATTTTTTTTCGCCTTCTTCTGCCTCCTCACGCATCCAGGCTGCAGCCCCGCTCTGTCCTTCCCGACATTTGACTGAGGGTCAGACTTAACACTTAAGGGCGCCCAGGAGGCTGCGTATTTCAGAGATAGACGTCCTGCTGTGTCTTAATGAGCGCCGATGCTGAACTAGTAATCAGTTTTCACTGAAGCTATGCGTATGCATTTGTGTGCACATGTGTGGGAGTTGTGTGGAAAGGTGGGAGGCTCTGGTTTTAGTAATCACAGCACAAATAGTTCAGAACCCGTTGATCCATCAGTTGTCACCTAGTAATTTAGTTTGCGTTTGTGTTTATTAATAGAAAATTGTTTGCTTTTATGTGTGTCTATGTATTTGTGTGTACTTGTATATGAACAGAAAGTTAAGAACAAGTAAGCCCGTGTTTAGATGAACCCTCCTTTCTTCTAGGCTACTAGAAACGAGGGTTTAGAGGTCAGTGAATGTCCTCACAAGTGCAGTGAAGCAAAAAGAAGGCATTACAGGAAATGATGTATTGGCCTAATGACTCAGTCTGAGGCTTACATTAAAAAAAGCGAGATTTTTCCACTTAAACTCAGCAGCCTAGCGTCTGCTTCTTTAACAGCTCTGAAGCGATGAGAGGCCTTGACGCTGCTTAATAGATTAATAGATTATCCCCATGTGTGCACATTTGTGTGGGTTTGTGTGCTTGGGTGTACATTCAGGATGAAAACGTGTAAGTTGCTCTGCATGAGTGCCTCAGTAAATACCAAAAATATGATATGTACTTTAAATTGTTTGTGTGTGACTAAACCATAATTACACATTTAACATTCATGTCTCTGCATTTAAATAAAGTTGTGGTTTTGAATTATCTATTCAAATGCATGGTTGTGAAATCAACCAACAGTGTTTTGTGGCTTCTTTGTGCAGTCAGGGGTGGAAGAAAAAAAAAATCTAAAATTATTTAACATACTAAAAGTAGAACACTTCATTTTTGGTACTGTTTGGTACTGATGATACTGCTGATTTACAGTAACTAAACTGCGGCAACTGAGACACTAGTTTGCAGCTGTTCATGTGCCACTTCAGTTTGCTTCCATCCTGGTGGACATAACTGTAGATCATAAACCAAAGTTAAACCCTTCATTTTTCCCCCCTCACAGAATGATGTCTTCCATGCGAGCAACGCCTCCCTTTCATCCACCGCCTGAGGAAGCGGAAGTATTTGGTCAGGACAATGCAGGCTGGGCTGGCGATGAGCGAGAGGGCCAAAAAGAGACGGTGTCGCCTTCTTTGCATGACCAATCCCACCCAGACGAGCTGCAGCCAATCAGAGAAAAACCAGCGGATGCTGAGTGGGAGAATGTCAGTCCTGCTGTGATGGTGAGAAGTGAATTAGGCAGAGAGCTGAGAAATTGAACATATCTTATCTTGCGATTTTGTATACTGCTATAACTCAAATCTTCAAAACAAATATGGTTAGGGTGTGTACACAGAGCACACATTCGGGGCTCACAAATCATAAAACACTCATGAAATATATGCGGGAATACATCGGGTGTGCAAATGCTCATGCATAATGAGATTTGTGCAGTATTGAGTACACACACACACACACACACACACACACACACACACACACACACACACACACACACACACACACACACACAC
>JAVDPK010001737.1:259573-288835 GCA_034780415.1 Cichlasoma orientale | reverse complement strand
CACACACACACACACACACACACACACACACACACACACACACACACACACACACACACACACACACACACGCACCAGCATTTCTCTCTGGTCTGTGTGCTACAGGCAGTGCTGTAGGCAGCCCAGTGAGGGATCTTGTTTAGAGAGTTATACCCCTGGCCCCCTCTCATCTCCACAGCCTGTTTTTGTGTGTGTGTTTGCATGTGTGTTTGAGTGTGTCTGTTAAGGTGTTAGTTACTTGGCTTCAGGTTCTGTTGGTCCCTAAAGGGCTTTACCCTCTGAGGAAAGGGGAAAGTTTCCTTTGGAATCATTGTTGTGATAGAACATATTTAATATGTCCTATTTTTTTTGAATCGCTTAATATTACTGAAGCACGATAACGTTTTTCACTGTTTTGAAATTTTCATTCAGTTTTACTGACTCATGCTCGGTACATAATAAGAGCTGTAAATGCAGTAATGCATTAATAACAATATTTGAAAACTTCACTTAACATCAGTGTCAGAGTTCAAAGTTGCCCGAAGGCAAAAATGTTCATGAATTTTCACTCTGTTTTTTTTTCTTTTCTATTTTGTTTTCTGCATTTTTGTCTTCTACTGTATACACTCACATATGTGACCATTGTCCCTCATGGACTACCACAGGACACTGGTGGGAACCCATAAAGAAAAGATCCTTTCAAGTGTGTTCAGAAAGAGGAAAGGTCCTTCTGGGCCAGAAAGTAGCAAAGTGCAATGTTTCAAACTGTAAAATAAAGTAAATTCAGAAACAGGGTGAAGTTGCAGCACAGCTCAGAATAACCACTGGCCAATGAAACAAGGGAGGTTCCCATGTTGTGGACAGAGAAAGTAAAAGGATGCCCTTCACTTTATCCTCTCACCAGCCTCCACCAGTGAGGGACAACTTTGTGATGCAAGTTTAGATTTCATTTACAAATAACTGGAGGTTACTTTTTAAATAAAATTACAAATAATATTTTACAGCTTATTTTTTGGATTTCTTTGATACAGATAATGCACATAAAGGTAAAACATATTATTGCAAACAGTTCATAAACGTATCTAAGCTTCTTATATGCTTACTTGATGTGTTTTCATTTTTAAACTCAAGCATCATATCTATGTGCCCACAGTAATAACTAGTAAGTGACCAGTTCACGTTTTAGTGTCTCATGCAGGATTATGGCCTTGCATTGTCTGCTGCAGAGGCTTTTATTTGACCTTTTGGCTTATATTATGATGTGACCATCACACCTTACAGCTCACACCGTTCTGCTTGTATAACTCCTGAGCAGACCTGAGAAAAAACACACCTGAACAATCCGCAAGTGACACACTATCTCGTAATCCTCATTACAGAGGCATCTTCCGCTTAAAGACAAAGTGCACAACAGAGCCTCCTGGAGGCATTTCAAGGGCATCTTAAGATCCCGCTGTTAGCCAAAGCCCCTTGTCTTTGAAACATAAGCCTCCTAAAGTTCTTGGAGATCCCCCCACTCTGTAAGGGGAGGAGAAAGCATCCAGAAATAACCCTAGTGCGAGAACACCTGTGCTAAAGTGTCTGTTGTGTGGGACAATGTGGCCATCCTGAAGGGCTTATCTTCTTGATAATTATAGACTCCTTGTGCCTCTTGCTTAACTCATAACCCTGCAGAGCAAACAACAGTGGGACACACACACTCTGGTCATGTACCCCCCCCCCCCCCCGGAAAAACAAAACACTTTTTAATCAGAGTACAGTATCAGGTCCATTAAACTTCTGGGATATTGATCTGGTTATTTAAGTAGCAGAGGTGGTTGGTAATCAGTTTCAGCTGCTTTGGAGTTAATGAAATCAAGAACAGGTGCACTAGAGGGGCAACAATGAGACGACCCCCAAAACAGGAATGGTGTTACAGGTGGAGGCCACTGGCATTTTTCCCTCCTCATCTTTTCTGACTGTTTTCTCACTAGTTTTGCATTTGGCTAAGGTCAGTGTCACTGCTGGAAGCATGAGGTGATACCTGGACCCTACAGAGGTTGCACAGGTAGTCCAACTCCTCCAGGATGGCACATCCACACGTGCCATTACTAAACGGTTTGCTGTGTCTCCCAGCACAGTCTCAAGAGCATGGTCCTTGGCCCCATTGTCAGACCCTACGCTGGTGCAGGGGGTCCTGGGTTCCTCTTGGTTTACGACAATGCCCGGCCTCATGTGGCTAGAGTAAGCAGGCAGTTCCTGGAGGATGAAGGTAGTGATAGCATTGATTGGCCCCCACAATTGCCTGACCTAAATCCAGTAGAACACCTCTGCCACATTATGTTTCAGTCCATCTGATGCCACCAGGTTGCACCTCATACTGTCCAGGAGCTAAGTGATTTTGAGGTGTCTTTGAATTCAGCCCTCTGTAGGTTGATCATTTTCATTTCAATCAAACGATCTGGCATCCTTTTGTTCCATCACATTACCCAGTCCATATCAGTGTAGACTGATATGGACGATTTTTTTCCATATTGAGATCTGATGTGTTTTCAAAGTGCTCCTTTGATCTTTTTGAGCAGTGTACGTATAAAGACCCATCAGATATCTATCATCCATATCAACAAGTCTTATGTTACCGATTTGAAATATGAACTAATTCACATTCTAAAGAAAGGTATAAAAATATCATAAACCAACCACTTCAAATGAGCATGTGAGCTAGCATCACCTGAGATAACTGTGTACGACTGCAGGGTGAGAAAAAAAAACAAATTTATTGTGAGTCTAATAAAGATAAAACTCCAGGTTTTTCTGAAACTAACATAACTCTCTAGTGGCTTTTAAATTAATCCGCAAATCAGTGCCGACACCAGATTGCATATGCTGTTTCTTAATGTTCACGGTTTGTGTGCACTGCAGTCATGCTGCTCCTTACATTTAGGCACCTTCAATTAAAAAAAAACACTTGTCAGGCTTGGTGTTCTCCCACTGTGGCACAGTATTTCACATCAGTGGATTCTAAACACGTGACCCCAGCAGTATAAAGACATGTAATGGGGTATGTTCCTGATGACAGATAGGCCATGCACTGTGTTCATTATGTTCTATCAGTTACAAAATGCAATCCTAAATGTGACATTTGTTGTGTCACGTCAGTCAGCCAATGCCCAGGCAAAGCATGGCAGAGCAGCGAAAGCACCGGCTCAGTCCCAAAATAATACCATGTGGATACATTAAAGAGCTTTGGGATGGATTTGTCTGAGCTCAGTTAAAAATAAATGTTTGCATAAATGTAAATGCCCTCTTAAAGAAATGTAGCTCTTAATTACTTTCTACTCTCATCTTCTGTTTCTTCCAAGGACAATGAAAGTAGTAAAGGTGGCTCAATCTACTCTTACCGGACTAACTCTACCTCTCCAACCAAGCCGGAGGAGTGTCCGAGAGATCGCGGGGAGCCAATGATCGGCCTTGCCTTTGGGACGCCGGAGCGCCGCAAAGGGAGCCTGGCAGACGTGGTGGACACACTGAAACAGAAGAAGCTCGTGGAGCTGACCAAGACAGAGCAAGATGGTAAGAAAAAGCGTTCAGTGTATATGTGTGTGTCTGTGTGTGTGTGTGTTTGCTTTATCTGTAGCGTGTATGAGAAAAGTGTGCCCCAGTCACTACATTTCAGCCTTGCCTTACATTCAGACCTTCAGACTGTAGAGTAAACCACTCTTCCACTTAATACTCACTGGTAGCTAAGTGGAAAATAACTTTACGAGGCCTAAGAAAATAAGAGCTGCTTTGGGTGAGTAGCCATTGATTTCTAGCTTCATCTGGAGGACTTTGAGTGAGTTTTATTAGCTTATTTGAGACAGACACATGGACTAAACCCATAGCGGATCATGCTGTTCCTCTCTCTTTTTGCTCCTGATGAATTACTGCTTCACCTGCATGAATGTCCCTTACGAAAGCAAAAAATGACAAACCTTTACCTTTACACATTTACTATATTGTTGATTTCTAGTCTTATAATTGAAGAACCCGTTTTCTTCCTGTACAACTAAAGACTGATGCAGCAGTATGAAAATATTTCAGGTCGCGTGGATGAAAGCCATTAAGATAACTGATTTTAGAACCGTAACAAAGGTCCCCATTTGCTGCATGTTAAGCGATACCTAGACGAGTATAGATGTCTCAAACCTCTCACCACACTTTTGTTTGAAGTGATGAATTAAAGTCCTACAGCAGCATAGCATCTTTGTCTAAATTCATTTACAAACAGGTGATTTTATCTTCAGCAGCATTTGATAGACGTGATGCAGTCGTTGCTCAGTTTCCCCTCACACATAAAGCAATAACAACCTTTGCTCACTGTTTTGTTTTCTTATTTCTGAAAACATCCTCCCCAGAAGATCTTTGAACATCTAAAATTACGACTGACAGATCCCTCACTCGTTAGATCACAGTATCAATCAGTGAAAACACAGGTTTCCCTTTCGCCGCAGCTGCTCTGATCTGCGCCTCTAACACGGGAAAGCGCTTGAGTGTCCCAGCATGCCTCAGCTTGTCCTTTTCCTCCCCAAAGCAAGCCAGATCTAAAACCATCTAACACCCCTCTTTACCATTAGATGCACATAGCAATCGTGATAATATCAGAGGAGTGCTTGATCTCTCTCATTTAGAAGTTTCACTTTGTTATTGATACAGTAAAATGGCTCAGAATGGGACAGCCAGAGGCGTTATACAGTGCACAGTGTCTTAAGCTGAGAGACAGGAAGCGTTGCCTCTTATCTTCAGCAGGGAAACTGGTTTAAAAGAAAAAAAAAAAAGCACATCTTTAAGTGTTTGCTTTCAAAAGTGTTTTGACATCTTCCTTCCAAATCAAAGCTGACGTGACTGGAAGAAAATTCTTGGTGTCCACCTTTAAATGTGGCTCTGTTTTAATTTTTGTTCAAGTCAACAATAATCAACCTTTCTTATGAAGAAATGAATGTGGAAATGACTTCCATCCAGCACTGTGGTAATACTTAGACATGGAGATTGACAAGTACCTCTGCTTTATTTTCTAAATGAGTTTAATCAAAAATGAGGTGATCGATAGAGGCTGAATGCTTCATTGAGTGAGCTTTCTTTCTGTGGCTTTCAAAACTGATGAGCAATAAAGCTCCAAACCCTTTCCCCTTTTTTCTCATTTGTTAATTTGTTTGAATCCTGCTTCTTAATTTAATTGGCTCTTTCTCTTCTTCAGTTTATTATTGTCTTTTCCCATTTATCTATTAAGTTCATCTTGTTTCTATCCTTCAACTTCTGGAGCCTTTCAAATCACTTGTAGCACCTTTTTTTTTTAAAAAATCCCTTTCCGGCAGACAGCCTTGCTCACATCCTAAAATAAACCTTTGATTTGTGTTACTGGTGAGAGTGAAGCCTCCCAAATTCATAAGCTATCCAATTTGTTTTGTTTATTAAAAGAATGTAAAGCACAAAGGCGTACAAGGCCATTCTGGTGAATGGACCTATATATTGAGTTGCAGTGTGACACAGATTAGAGAGAATTTTTGCATTATTATATTATTCAAAGATTCAATAATTCTGCATTTGATCCAAATCTTTTATTTCCCGGCTCTTCATTGACATGTGTTCACGTCGAATGACACTTAAAATGTAGTTTGTTCAGAATGCTCTTACAGCAGCAGTAGATTTGATCATCGTCACTCAAATGGCAAGCACATTAAGGTCTGAACAATGCGGTCGCTCACCTTGCGCTCTGCCTCCTGCTGCTAAGGGCTCAGTCAGCTGAGCTCTCCCAAGTTAGATTGGCTGTGTGATCAAATGGAACAGACCCTATACAGCCACTGTGCACTCACTTAGCCTAACGCGGCTGACCCCTAAGCACTGCGGCCCGGAGCTAAAGTGTGGATGATGTCGTTGTTAGCCGCCGTGCTGTGCTCACCCCCTGTCGGCACGCTGTTAGCAGTCTGCTTCTCAGAGGTGCCCTAAGTGCCTGTGACAGTTCTACTGAATAGGCATGGCCTCGCTTTGCAATGTGGGACTTTTTTTTTTTTTTTTTTTTACTCAAATGCAGCCTCAGCTTTTAAAAGCTTTATCAAGAAGTCTTTAAGACTGTGTCAGGTGGTTGTATTTCCACACAGCTAGTTGCTGAAAATGCGTCCTTTTCACCTAGACGCGCACAACATAGGAGCCAAGAGGGTGAAGGTCTGGTGTTTTCTTGACAATTTTGTATTTATGTTGAATTGTGCCTGTCTTATGTGAAGATTTAGATACAAAAGCTTGCTGCATACAAAAGGGTTTCTCTATACTGTTAAAGCACTTATTAGACTAGTAGGCTGGTTGCTGAATAAAATGTTCAAGGCCAGGGTGAGGGAACATCAGAATAAAAAATGTGGGCCTTAGACAGGCTGTTGAATGGAAATGCTCCTCCATCCGCAGTTTTGTACCTAAAAATAAGAGACAGAGAGGATGGGGAAGAAAAGCCTGGAATAAACAATAACAGTAATAACCCAAACAACCTGTCTCCCAACATTGATAGGTCCCTTCTTCTTAGCAATCATTAATCTGAATTCACCTCATATCCTTGAGCCCTCTTTACAAAAAAGGAAACAACATTCAGAAGTGGACACATTTAACTGAGTGCCAAACCAAACCATTCTGGGCTGCTGCCCGGCGGACATTAAAGCCACTGAAGTGTGCAATCAAGCTCCCTCCGTTTTGATGAGTGAATTATGATTATCTGTATTGTCGTGCCTCCCGGGGGCTGACCTGCGGTGTTGGAGCCTGGCATGGGGAAAGTGCCCTTGTGCCAACTTAGTCAGCCATCTAATGTGCCTAGTGCAGCTCTGGTGCCTGGCAAACACTTAACATCACTCTAATCCCTGCTTACACTTGAGCCTGTATGAATTACTGTACAATTCATGTCTTTCATTTGCAAATGAGATCAGGTTCAATTACCGCGACACTGTACTGCTGCAGAGCGGTTATAAAACAGACACCTGTGTGACTAATTTATGAGTTCAACTTAATTACCCGAACTGGAAGCAAAGCTTCTTCTTCTGTGTTCAAGAAAGTTGAGTTAAGAAGAACAGTACCGCACTGCTTTTCTTCAGTTCCGAGATGAAAGGATGAGGAGTGACTGAATGTAACAAAGTCAGACTGTCAAGTTTTTTTTTAAATTTAATGATCATGAACATTCACGGTTTAAATGACTCATCAGTTTCAGATATTTGCAGACGATTTGAGAAAATGCATTTAAGCTACTCCATTAAAGCAGCATGTCCATATAATATATATCCAGTTTAACAAAGAAAAATACCAGATGTAGTCAATACCTCAAGAGACACGTTAAGCTTTCATGAAAACTCCAACTGGTGGTACAGTTTCAGTTTGCCACTAACTGCCCCTCACATCACATGGAAACGGGCAAAAGCGTAAAATCCAATCTGGCATTAGCGGTAAGATGATGATGCATTTCGAGGATCCAACAAATCCGGCTTTCTTTTCATTTTTTTCTTTTCATAAGTCACCGTGACTGTCATGAAAAACAGAGAACGCTGCATCCGAGACCCAGGACCACGGCGATGACTGTCTCCACTGATTTATCTTTGTGGAAACTGAACTTCCTCAAGTCGTTCTGCTTCATTGTCCTGTTTCAAATTTGGATGTGCTTGAAAACAGAAGCGGGACAGTTTGGGTAATTTCATCAGAGACACATTTGTGCGTGCGCTCGTCTCTCTGCTTTCAAATGACAGCAGCTTAATTGGAAATATGTGATGTCACAACGTGGACTGATCAAATGTTAACACTGTCAATCAAATATGAATAAACCACAACCGCAAGTTCCTGATAAAGCAGGACAGCTGTGGTTTTTAAGTGTTAAACTCCTAAAAATAACAGAATCGGATAAAAAAATCTCAGCGTTGCTAATTTCATGAGAAAAATTGCCTTTGAAATAAAGTTTATAGGACATTTAAAACCTCCTACACAAAAATACCTAGTCAAAGCCACTGTATCTTATCTATACACAATAAAAGCATTACACTCGGAGCTGCATGTGAAGTGTAATCAATACACAAGGATAAGAAACAAATTTGCAGCTGAATGACTTTATCTTCCACACATACACAGTCCTGTCAGCACTTGCAGCTGCTTTTGAAGCTACACTTTTATCAGCCTTGTTCTGTGTGCTTAAGCCTGTGCTGTCCAGTTTAGAGGCGTCTGCACTGTGTCTTGTGCTGAGGCCAGGCCAGCGCTGGGCACCCAATCACCCATATAATGGCATCCCCAGCTGGAAGAGGAGGTCAGAGGAAGGCCAAACCTTCATTTAACCCCATTTTTCTGTGACAATAGAAACATTCTGTCTTGGTTCTTTCTGGCTGCTGAAAGCCTGTTTCAACATCTCTGTTGTTACCGCCACTCAAACTGTGGAACCTACGCCCTCCCTTGGAGGGGGTGGGGTGGGGTGGGGAAGTCTGGCTATTGGGCATTTTGGGAGTGATGCACAGTCATGTGTATCCTTGACTTGCATACCTTTCTATATTCCATTGCAGCACCTGTGCTGTGATATTCAATAAAACATTACCTCTGAGATTTCTTTTGTAACAACAGTGAATGAATTTTTCGTCTAATTAGCAGTTTAGCTTCTACCCTTGCTCATCAGTAATACTGCTTGAAGGTTAAATACTCTGTAGGTTTCGTCAGTTAAGCCGCAGAAGAAGCTATAGTGCCTGAACTTTGAGCTTGAGCCCTGTAGGCCAGTGCCCCATGTGCCTGACCTGTGTGTGTGTGTGTGTGTGTGTATTTGTGTGTTTGCGTGCTTGTGTATGTGTGTGTCTTCGTGTGTGAAGGCTTATGGATTCATAAACTCAGGTGGAAGTAGTGATGACAGCTTAACAAGCAAGCTGGGTCGGCCCCAAGAGTTAAGCTTATTAGCTAATTAACAAAGCCTTGGATCTGGCACTATGTTTGCCTTCCTCTATGGAATTGGCAGCTTGAGCTGTGATTGTGCGCAGGTAGAAGCTTTGTCTGTGCATATGTGCACGTCGCTCAACTTTGGACACCAATAAACAAAATCTCATCCAAACTTGCATATTATACCCAACGGGCAGCATGTGTGGAAAAAGCTACTGTATATTTTATTGACCAATCAGTAAACTTCATTCTTTAATCTTAACCTTAATCTGCTTTTGCATATCACTGTTTCTCCTGGTCAGTACCTCCTTGTTTCTGGCAACAGGCTGACTCCCCCTGGACTTCTTGTGGTTGGTTTAAATCTATTCGTCTGTAATTGATAGGGATCTCTTTACTAATGATCAAGCACAGCCTGTGAGTCTTGAGTGCAAATACAGTCAGTGGGATATGCCCGGTAGCCCTCTCCTGCTCACTTTGGCTGTGGGCCAGCCA
This sequence comes from Cichlasoma orientale, assembly GCA_034780415.1. NCBI lineage: Eukaryota > Metazoa > Chordata > Actinopteri > Cichliformes > Cichlidae > Cichlasoma > Cichlasoma orientale. The sequence goes on along the minus strand of JAVDPK010001737.1, from coordinate 279,475 downwards.
ACATATGGTATGAGCGCATGCAATGTGGTTTGTTGGAACAGTTTTGAATGTTGTCCAAAAGAATCTGATTAAATTGCAATTTTATCAGGTCCTCGCTTTTTACTAGGATTTCAGCAAAGTGCCAATTTGATCCTGATAATTTGGTGAAGGCCAGCATGATATAACCATAATGGAAAAAAAATACTGACTGTGTCACAGCCAAGACAAATTCTGCTTGAAGCCCTCGGAGCATGCTTGACGTGGCTCCTCAAAGATGTGGACTTTAATTCGCTGGATTACGAACTGTGATGGAAATTGTTTGTCTCTACTAAGCCATCACACACGGCATTAATATGCGATATCTTGCATTTCCAGTCAGTTTTGTATTTGTCCAAGAATGCTATTTTCCTCTTAAACACAAATTTACCCATCTATTAATTTCACTTGTTTATAGCAATGTTTTGAGAAAAGCTAGTGGTCATTATTTGTGGTTTTAATTAAAAACACGTGTGATTTGCAATACAAACATTTTTTTCTTTTCTTAATTGAATCTTTTTGGATTTTTGGTACGTAATCAGACCACCTTTTTATTTTTTTCGTTTCATTTTCTGTCTTTTTCCTTGGAATTAAATCATATTCTGAACTTTACACTTAGGTTTAAACTATGGTGAGCATATTAGATATTTTTCAAAGGAAATAAAAAAAATGGAAATAAGTTCCACTACAAGTGCACTGCAGGCTGACTGAGACCAAATGTTTGTTCTGAGATTACACTGTTTTCATGCAGAGGGATTCATCACCCTTCAGCGATTTAGAAGCCAGTCACTATTTTCATTCCTAATTTTTTTTTTATGGAGCTGCCAGCCCTTAAAGTGTTTTAAAGCTGCATTCTGATAGTGCCTGTTAAGAGAGTTATGGCTGATGATAGCTTCCATCATAGATGACACGAGGAGCAGCTGCATCACATGCATACTCTCACTTTCCGTCTCTTCTTTTTGTGTCGTGAATGTATCTACAGGGGGCAGATAGGTACGGTAGGAGGTTCTGATGGCTATGTTGGATACACTTGCCTTTCCTTCCCTTTGGTCAGCTGTGAAATGGCTGAGGACTTATCCCAGACTCACTGTCAGATCTTTTCACTGAGATTTGGCTCCCTGACCTCCTTCTCCCTCCACGGAAACTACAGGTCCCACCTAAACTAGCTCCTGTGGGGGTCCGACCCAAAACAGCACTTCTATTATGTCTGAACAGCATATCTTGCTGTGTGTATGTCCATATTTGTGTGTGTGTGTGTGTGGAGGAGAGATAAGGTTTCATATATTAAGTCTAAAGTGGAGCCAGAAGCTTGGGTCTTGAACTGGTGTTTTGGGAGTGTGTGTTTCACAAAGACGCTATTTTGTAGCCTGGATTTAAGTGTGCTCATTTTCATTTTCAGTTCCTTTAATTTATATAAAAGATAGAGATCTAAATTTCTCGATAAATGAAGACCTATTAAGTGTGGACAGGCCCAATTATTTTATTTATAATTTATCAGTTCTCTTTCTTTTCCCCCAGGAGTTATTAGATGTTGCAAAGTTTAGGTCAGTGCAATCTAAATAAAAGCAGGTCACAGATATACTTATATGTACAAAATTGTGTACTTAAATAAAAAGCTGTGGGGCACAGTACAGTGCTGTGGTGTATCGTATGCCCAAGCTTTGGCATTTTTTAATAGGTTACCAGCCAGACCTGCTTAATTATTCTCCATCACTCACATAACGGCACATGATGGAGAAAATGTCTGAAACTTAAAGTGACTGTTATTACCTTTTAAAACAATTAAATCAGCCACAAGTAAGACATGCCATCTGTCCAAGTCTTTCCTAAAGTGAGTTAGCTAGACTACTTTCAACTGGCCTTTAACTGAGATTTTTATCTTTCAGTCCTGCAGTGACATCAGTGCGCAGCAGGCTATGGAACACAGTACCTTTGCTTTGGGGACAAATTTTCACCTTGTTGTTCCCTCACGTTCAGGCGGCAGCGGCTGTTGATATCAGTGCAGTAATTCAGAGCAGGCCTGACCTCTCCGACTGCACAGCCGGGATCAACAGCCGGGATTTACTAGTATTAAACTCACACCTTCAGTCGAAACACTATCCTTTGTCTAATTCAGTGCTGAGTTTCAGCCCCGAGTCTTCAGCAGTACGCCCCTCTTATATCACATAGAGTACTTTACACTGCTGGGAGGGAGTAGTTTATGAGTATTTTTAGCTTGTGTATCAAAGCCCCACCCAAGCAATGTTGGAAATTAACTTTGTGTGCTAAGCTGCAGGTGAAATAAATGAAGTAATGCTTTTATTTATTTATTTATTTATTTTTAGTTAACTGTTAAAGGACAAATTTCACACCAATCAAATATCAAGTAGATTTGCCGTACAATACTAAAGTGGTGTCTTCAGGTTGCCTCTGCATCTTTTTTTTTTTATTAAAGATTTTGTGTTAGATGTTCAATAGATGTTCTGGACTGCAGTTTAGTTTTAGTCCAGTGATATGTTTCTATAAGTTCCACTTCATACCGCATAAATTACTTCTACATCACAGGTTTAAAGACAGCAAGCAAAATGCTTTTGAGTTGGACATGATGGATTTGAAGTGCCAAATAAACATTTTGATATTTATTTCTATGATAATGAACACAATAAGCTTTTTAAATATGTAGTTTTATGATTTTTTCTTTTCACCATTTTCTTTTTCTTTCTTTTTTTAAAAAAAAACAAAATCACAAAAATAGTAGCCGCAGCTGCATTCTCGGTCTTTTCCCTTTCCTTTTCAAACTTCTTTTTAATAACAATTTTCCAAGTCTCAAGAATGTTGTGTAGCATTATTTGTCATGTGATTATGTTTTTAAAGCTCAAAGTTTATTCTGCTGTGCATTCATCATAAATCAACATGTTGCAGAGGGCTGGTTTAAATGACAGCTGCCATATATGCAGTTCTCCTACGAGGAGAGTGGGCATGTTGCTGGACAGCAAAAGAATGTGTGTGTGTGTGTGTGTGTATCTGTGTTTTTGAAGGGGGTGATGTATTTGAAGAGGGTTACACAGGGCTACTTGCAGAAGCCCCCCCCAGTCAGGTTCAACGGCTGCTTTCTCAGGCCATGTTCTTTGACAAGAGAGTCCGGGTGTCATCTGACAGATGAAAATAGTGTGTGTGAAATGGACACCGCGCTAACACGCAGCCAGGCTAACCACTCTGCAGTTTAATGGTTTTACAACACTGAGCGAGAAGCGCTAGGCCATTGAATGTGTGTGCGTGCGCGCGCGCGTGTGTGTGCGGGCGCGCGTCTGTTATCTACCCCCCTCTGTGCAATTAAACGTCTCAGCAGTGTACTGGCATTCTTTAATCAGTGTGTGTGGTGTGGATGTATGTTTCGGTGCTTCAGAGTGCTCCAGTGTTCTCATATCAGTGTGTGTGTGTGTGTTTTTGCGTATCTGTGGGTGTGTGTCTCTTTCCTCCTCTTGGCTAGCCTGTCTCCTCGTGTTTGGACATATGTTGAGTTTTATTTCACTCAGACATCAATCCTGCTGGCCAGCTGTTAGGACAGCTGCTCTCTCTGTGCCTCTCCTGCTCTATTTCTCTCTTTTACTCTATCATTCGCGCTCTCTCTCTCTCGATGTTTCTCTTGGTCTGCCACTCACTCTTCTTTTTCCTTAATTATTAAGGTTTCTTTAACATCAAAATGTTATCCTTTTTCTATTTTATTTTGAGTCTCTTCTTTCTTTCTTTCTTTCTTTCTTTCTTTCTTTCTTTCTTTCTTTCTTTCTTTCTTTCTTTCTTTCTTTCTTTCTCTGATCCTGTGGGGTCTGCAGCTGAAGTCACAGCGCTGGCATAAATTTGGAAGTGCAAAGTGTAGCTGTCAACTTCCATTTACACACATTCAGTAGTGAAGTGAAGACACGAAATGGTTTTTTGAGCTGTGGGTGTGTTACACAAACATCGGGCACCGGCTAGAACATTGGCTTTTGTTATTTTTTACATTAAGCAATTTTTCAGATTAATGTTTTTTTTTCTCTTTACCTTGGCCTTCGACTGCGCTCTCCTCAGCGCTGACTTCCTGAGCTCGGTGTGTTTGTTTGTGAGACTGAAAGAGACGACGTATGCGGGTGATTTAAGGGAACCTTTGAAATGTAATGAAATATAAAATGTGAATTAAATGTGTCATGCCACAAAGAGACAGCGGCCTTGTACTTTTAAGTATAGTCACACTAGAATCTGCTCAGTGATAGTGAGCTAAACCTTCCCCAAAAATGTAGTTTCTAAACATTTTTTGTAAGAAAACAACTTCATTGTAATAAATTGCACATATATTAGTAAGTGGAAGATAACGATTACACTAACGAAGCATTCAGCCAGTGCTGCTCCATTCTGAGCTCAGTCTTTAGAAAACCATGAATCACCAAGATAAAGGTCAGTAAAAGTGCTGTCCATAATGTAAGTTGTGTGACCTATTTTGCCTACAGTGTTTCTACACTAGGTTGCGAGAAATTGCTCCTGCTCGTACGTATCTGTTACCGACATTTTGCTGAAAAGTTCATTTCACGAGAAACTTTTCAAAACACCGAATAAGAGAGACTAAAAGAAAGAGTCAAAAGAGAGTGACACAGTCATATAGTAGGAGCCTGTGGCACACTGTGTATTTCTTGGCAGTTGCTGTTTGGGACTGTTGATGCTTGCCTGCCGCATACCCACACATACACTAAGTAAAACACACACAGTAAAGCACACAGTAAGTTGCCTGTGGCTCATGTAAAACACCCAGAACATTGTCTCTTGGCAGGTTGGCGTGGGGACAGGTGATAAAAGTGTGTTTACCCTAAACACTCGCCAGCTTGCGAGCTGCCTCGGTGCTGATTTACTACGATTCTGTCTTTTCATCCACTTCTTCTCTTCTCCGCCTTCCCTCTGTCTCTCTCCCTCACTTGATTTTATCACCTCATTCATCCCATCTCTCTCGCTCTGCTCAATACTTGCTCCTGCTTGTTATGAAGTCTTTCTTTTTTTTTTTTTTTTTTTTACAACAAATTAAAAAAAATAAAACTCCAGTAAAAAGGTGTCCAGAGTTGCAGAGCTTTTCTTATTGTTGCTTCGTCACTGTCTGCCCTATCTTCCACCGTTCCCCTTTTTTCTTTTAATGCGACCCTTTTACCCTCCTCACCCCAGACATCCTCCCTCTCCTTCATCTTCTTAACCTATGCAAACTCTGCATTTGTCCTTGATTTGATAAAGATGCCGGTGTCTGGCCGGCCAGGAATTTTTATCTACCCACCAATCTAAACAGCACTTGAACCCTGACTCAGTTGCGGTGACAGATAGAGAGCCATCTAGGGTAAAACATCTGCCTCCATCCTCTCTCATCCCTCGCTTCTCCTCCCTCTTCGCACCACACTGCGCCTCACCCCCCCACTGTCTCCTCATCTGATCTGTTTATCAGTACGAGGAGTGTAAATTGTGCAATAGGGTACACATACAGTTGACTTATGCAGATGTGTCTTGGAGTTATAGGTTGTATTTTCTTCACTAAGTGCTCTCATAAATTTCATTTTCTTGATTTTGGTTGATACAAGGCTCGCTGCACGAGTGCACGCTGGCGTCTTCAGGTCGTGCGATGAGAAGAAAAGCCTCTCATCCTGCCTCCGTCCCACATCGTCCCTCCTTTACCGGCCATAAATATCACCCCTGAACCAAATGTACACAAATACTTATCCTGTGGAGCCACTTGTGCAGTAAATCTATTTTTAAAAAAAAATCAGGTGAATTCCATTGTCCTGAGGGTTTGGAAATTGTATTTACTACATTACTTTACTCCAATGTGGTCCATCTGTCTGGAAATACCCACTGTTTATTGCCTAATTTGGGAAATCACCATGAGAAATTTCTGTAGTTTTTAAATTGTTTCTTTGTTCTGTAGCTGTCGGCCCCTCTACCTCGCCGCCATTGCCCCCCCTTCTTTGTTTACATTGATCCCATGTGATGTGGACGGCTGCATCGGCTTATTTACAACAGTCATAATCTGACTGTAAACATGCGAGCTTTTAATGGACCTAATGAGGAAGTCGCGCTCGGCCGGTGGACGGCATCTCATGACCGCACAATGGGCCCATACGCACAAACTAAACATTAAGCCATTCACAATAGACCATGTGCCCTTATGAATGCCTATAGCGCCTTTTGTCAGGATAAAGGCACCACAAATGAGCTATTGTCTGACTTAACCATTCTAAATCAGGCAAGCCCTTCGGGGCATGTTTTCCACACTGCACCCAAGAATGTCTCATTTTTTGAGTGTGTACGAGCATTTGTGTGTATGTGTGTGTGCTTTTTGATATCCTTAATGACTGAGGCTTCTGCATGGATCCATACATGACCATTACACCATCTGTGACTCATCCGCTGGCATAAAAACTAGGGTACATACGCAAATTAAAGACCTTAAAGATTTCTGTTAACATGTGCACAATTTGACACATAGAATAACTCCTGCAGGTACTGTACTATGTTTCTGAACGTTGCAGACCAAGTATTATCGTTTATACGTGAAAGTATAATGCTTAAGATTTCAGACTGATTTGGTGTCACTTTTGGTTCCTCGTGGTGACAGGGCTGGTGATGCCTGACAGCGTGCAGGCTTTAAAATATCGTTGCCCTTCATTCACAGATCAGGTCACACACTTAGAGGCACGGAAACAATCCTACTTGCACATGTGCAGATGTCTGTCTCTGCGAGTTTGTCTCTCTACTGTTTGTCTGGTGAAGAATTGAAAAGTTCCCATTGTTTAAGTGAAGTTCACAGCAGGACGCCAATTGAACAAATGAGACCTTATGAATCTTATGAGACCACGTGTCTCTGATGTCTATTATCCTCAGGCTATGAGACACATTGTGAGAAAAAAAAAAAAGAGCCACAAATAAGAGCCCATCTCTAAACAATGTAGACATTCTCATCTGGTCAGCTGAATAGCTGCTGCATTTTTTTTTTTTAATTTTATTTTTATATTTTAGATGAAGCAGGAGGAAATGGTTTCTTGTTCTCCTTGTTGGAAGAAATCGAATCCTTCTCAGGAATGGTTTTTTGTCTCTCTTGTCCTTTAAATACTGTTTATTCTTTCTCATTTTTCTCCTCTTGCTCTCTTGCTTCTCCAGTGTATTTTTATGGATGACAGTCAGGCATCCTCTGAAACGCCAGTATTAGTATGTGAACAGGTGGAGTGGTGGAAAATGCATATTTGGTTTTAAATGTAACCCAGAAATGCCTGAGATGTTGCACGAAAACTACTTACAAATTTTAAAGAGCACGACATTATGATCATTTCTCCTTGTGCTGGTTGACGCTAACCGGGGGGGCATCACGTCCTATGAAATGCTCAAAAAACTACTGCAAACACAAAAAAGTGAAACTGATTATTATTTTTTATTATTTTTGTAGAGCCCTCTTGCATGGAAAGGCTCCTCTCCAAGGACTGGAAGGAGCGCGTGGACCGCTTGAACGCCACTGAACTCCTGGGGGAGGTTAAAGGTAAGAGTGAGAAAGATAGCATCTACTTCTATGTCTGCATTCTCTTTCAAACAGTGAGATGTTAAGTGTATGCAGATAAATGCTGTTCCTGCTTTGCTGTGGCCTTTGCCACACTTGGCAAAACAAGAGAAAGAAAGCGTCTCTTTCCTGCAGTAAATAGTGCCTTTTTGAAACCTGCAGCATCTGCGGAATCTCTCCTTTTTCTTTTTGGTTCACCCAAATTTGAACAGTGTTATGAATGAAAGCTAATGGTATGTGCACAAAAAAGACACTGTTGTGCTATGCTAAATTCAAGGATAAGAACATGTCAAATATGCTGTAATTCTCTGCTCTGTGTGTATACTTGCTGCATGTTTATGCATATGAAAAGCAGCACAGTAAACGGCAGCCGGGCCTACCTGTCAGGCACTGAGGGTGGCTTTAAGCACTACAAATTGTATCTTGTGCGTCTGAGGGGAGAGGTTGCAAATACTCTTATATTTTTGGTCTGCATCAGCAAATTATGGCATTTATGAAGCCATAAATCGCACAGAGACAAATGGATTCTCAACCTGCTCTGGTATTCAGAAGTGAAAGTAGCGGCACTCAGTCAGAGGCTACAGCAGGAGGGAATTAAGAACATACGATTATTTGAATATGATGGAAAGCTAGCTTTATTCTTTTCACATCTTATCATTTCGTTTGCTTTGGAACTTAATTGAAATATGTAATTTAGAATTAGAGCTAAGATCAGACAAAGGTAATTGGTGAGAATTAGTGATTATTTACTGCAAATACAATATTAAATAACATGTATTAGCTCTATTGGCATCTTTGTATATCACACACTGCTGATACTGGATTTTGGGGGCCGATACCTTGACCAGTTTTTATTTGGTAAAAAAAAAAAAAAAAAAAAAAAAAAATATATACTGGCCAATATTTAATGAAGAGACCACCCTGTGGGTGGTGTTATTGTTGGCCATTAAATCTCATGACAATTGATTAGCTGGAAAAGCTTAAATTTGAAGGGCTTACTTTTCTAGGAAAAACTTATTTGTAGGTTGTGTCTGCTCCAAGAAAAGAAAGAGAAAGAAAAAAAGGAAAGTAAAATCCAAATCTACCACTTGTGCTGCAGTCAGTGCCTGAAAGGAATGGAGACAGTTTCTAAATGACTCCAAGCATCTTTTTTCTACATGCTTTTCTGAAAATGTCTGTCTTAGTGTTTTATGTAAACAAAAGAACGCTGTTTATTCTCAACACTGAAACGGTGTTTAGATGTTTTTCTACTTTTACAATTCTCTTCAGCAGCATGTTTTAGATTTTATGACTTTCCGTAGTTAATGCGTATTCGGAGCTATTGTAACAAGAAGACCTTGTCTGCTGAAATATATTAGAGCAGCAAATGTGTAGAGCCTTAATTGCAGGCAGTGAGGCCGACTGGTTAGTATAGGAAGTAATAGAAGAATAAAAAAAAGGAGAGTCTTCTTCACTCTGAATTTACAGAACTGAAATGCTGTGTGGTTCATTGTGTCTGTGGCTGAGTAAACAGCTCATAAACTTAAATAATAAAAACAGATTGTGATAGAAAAGATATGACTTTTAAAAACTGATATATTAACACTGGGAAATGCTTTCTCTACTGAGGGTTACAGCAGGTTCTGTTTGTGTGCCGTAACACAAGTTGTTAACGGCTGTGCAGTCGGGCTGCCCTCAGTGAGCGTTTGTGATGGTCTCCGGCTGAAATGGCAAATATTTCCTCTGTGGAAAGTGGATAAAGGGGAGTACAGAGAACCTCCTTCAGCAGAACAGCGCACACTTTGACTTTTATTGTAGGACACATATCAGACGCTTTCTCTCTGTGGTCACACTGACTACCTCCATCTGCACAATCCCACTATTTACACAGATAAAATAAATGCATAGTAATTAGCATAGATTACACAACTCGTTAAGAGTGTTCCCGTGCCAGATAAATGCTGAAATACAGTAAAGTTATACAAACTAGAAGAAATATTTAAGCAGAAATTCAAGAAATTTCCACCAGCAGAAACGATCTTTATCTTTGGATTCTTTTCACTGTGAGTGTTAAAATGATTTTCAATCGAAAGTCAGATCAAGCGCTCGATTACGCTCCTCGTCACATCGGTGTGGTGTCGTACATATTTCACATGAAGACGAAAACAGGTGCCCCCTTTGACTGTGATGTCAACTTACCGTGAGAAAAGATAAGAACAAGCCCCGAGTTATGCACTCCTGCCCTCAAATCTTTCTTTTAAAACGTATAAATAGTTACACGCACGCTCTCAGCTGCACACAGTTTCCTGCTTTTCTAATCTCAAACCAAAGTGCAAGGTCAGTCAGTATTTAGCAAAAATTTTCACCTATCTTAACAAACTTTTTAAAAATATTTATTTCTTACTTATTTATTGATATTACTTATCACTCACATCATTGCCAAGTTGGAACAAAGAATTTATACTAAGAATGAATTTTTTTTTTTTTTTTTTAAAGTCTAATGAAGTTTCACAAAAGGTGGAAAAAAGTATTTTCAAGGGCACGTTCCTGCTCAGGTTCAAGCCTCTCGGGCTCCACTTGTTTGGATGTGCTCTGCAGATTTAGCATCCGTCACATGGATCTTAATCTATTGAATGTACCACTTTTATTGGTGAAGTGCGGCGGTATCTCGGTCTCCGTGAAAATGACTATGCTTCTGGATGAAAAGTACCATTCAGATGACATTCTTATGAAACAGATGATGAAATAGTATTATTACTGTATCAAGATAAAGGACCAGGCACTGGCAGAATCTGAAAAATCTCCGTTGACTTTGAGGAATAACAGTTAAATCAGCATTAAACTGATCATTCACTGTCCTCAAAGTACCTTTGTGTTCTAAACAGAACAAACACAGCACAAACTAAGGCTCTCTAAGACTTTTAAAACTTTATGTGAAACTTGCGACAGAAGCCTCTTTTATGATCTGCCTAAATATTTGATAGCACTTCAGTGGAGGAAAGAAGAGAGTATGTTTGTCTAATCCATAAATTTGGACTCAATTATTGCGTGTTAGTTGAAGACACCAATAACAATGAATAAACACAGCATGTACCAGCATTCATGCACACAAATGCTCGCACACAGCACACAGATGTCTCTGTTCGTCCAGCTGTGTTCTCACTAAAGAAATGCTCTGACTGAATTCAAGCGTTTTATTCCTCGACGCTTGAAATGAAGCCTGGTCTGGCTGACCTAAATACGCAAACACAACTGTTGCTCTGTGTCTCCGCGCACAACAACCTGAACCTATTTGTTCAGTCGCAGTTATTTTTAGGGTAAAGAAATCCAGTGACCTCCTTTTATTTACCAGAGCGTTCATTACTGCCCAGGGATGACCTCAGCTTGCCATGCACAATATATTTATGTTTATGTGTGGGTCAATATACTTTTTAACTTCACTATGGCTCACAGTAAAGCAACTGGGAGTGTGCCCAGGATTAATATAGACAGTATGACGCTCTAGCAAGAAGTGGGTGACGTTTCACTTCAGTCGTCTAATTATTTGCTCTTACTTGCTCTTCATTATCTTGCTGTTTCCTGATATCCTCCTCAAGAAAGTTCTGGCAAATCTTGCGCAACACCGGAAAATTATACAACTGTAATCCTTCAGTTTGAAGTATTTTTTTAATAGTTTTTCTCACGAAATGATCGGTGCCTGGAATGCTTAATATAAATATGTGATAAAATATGATAAATTAAAATAAGAGTATTGCATTATTTTTCATAAGACTGAAACACAAAAAAAAAAAAAGAAGAAGAAGATGCTGGACAGAAAAAATAACACAATGGAAACAGAATAAAACCTGCACACCTCCCAGCGCAGCACTGCGACCAAAGCCTTAGATGATAAATTAGGTGTTTGGAATAGAAATATGCATGTGGACATTTTCAGCTTTTTTTCCCCAGTCGAACCTCTTCTCTATTTTTTGACATGTGGATATTCTTAGAATTGCTGGTTTTGTCATTTAAATTTTTTTTCTTTTTTTAAAATCAAAGTCAGAAAGCTTAGAGGAACAGATGGATGGAAAGTGTCTGATTCTATTGTCAGATGCATGAGTAGGCACATCTGGCAGCAATAATCACACTCACATTCAACAGTCAGTTAAATAAGGCATCTTACTCACATTCCATTTTTTTTCAGATTTTTCATATGCAACCATCTGTCTGGAGAAGCGAGCTGCTTCTCTACAATAGACCCAAAAAGTTGGCAGATTAGATGCGATATCTTTTAAGCTTGCAAAGAGCAGACGCACATCTCAAGACAAAATGCAGTGACTGTGTTTGTCTTGGGGTCAAGTGTCAGAGTGTTTGTTGTGGTACAAGTTTGAGAAGACTGTTTAGTCTTCTAGAGCAATGTTGGGAGTTTGGCACATAGATGCTTGTGGTAAAACATGATGGTTTGGCAGAAGCTCAGAACAGTCAGAGCCATCAATATGTTAGTCAGAGGTGTGATCCTGTGAGTGGGTGATGGTTTCTGTGTATTTTTATGTGTGGCTTTTGTGTTTAAATGTGTTTGTTGGTGTATTTGTGTGTGTTTAAAAGAAAGTGGCCTGAAACATAACTGTGTCTTATGGTTTGGGGGATTCATAGATGTCATTAAGTTAATAAATATATACTAAAAAGAAAAAAAAATACACATTTTTACACATTTTCATATATTTAGGTATCACAGTATAATTAAATAAATGCTATGGTTTTTATATTCGTGGTATATTCAAATCTGGATGTCTCTGTAGGCAGCAAATAATTAGATGTCATATTATCAGAGAAAAATGTAAAAGTAAAAAGTAACATAATGCAAATATAAAAACTTTTATACACGTATGAATGGCTTCAGGTGCAGCTGAACAGGTATTCGCATGCGCTCTGATGTTGCTTTTGTATTTAGTGTGATGTAATAACATTTCCTATGATAATCAGATGAAATCTCTACAGCAAACTGGGATGTGATTCCAGTGAATGAAAACATCATGTAAGCCAGAGCGACTAACAAACACCTCATACAAAAGTAAGAGAGCTCTGGTTCACAGACGCATCATCCCAATCATCTAAACATAGTGAGAAAACAGTTAATGGCTCTCTGATTTGGCTGGACCCCTCAGCAGGTGTCAGGATTAATCCTGATGGATGGAAAGCGGAAACGTCTGAGATGATTATCGGTGCCAGAAGTGTTGGAGGAACGCAAGGCGTTGCGTTTGGAATGCACAACCCATAATCCACAAAGATGAATCATGGAGCTGTAATCGCAGTTGTTGCGATTACACAATAGGCTTTACTTTACTGTAGAGAATGTCAGGGAATAGGAAGGAGTGTGTATGCGTGTTAGCTCGAAGACATGACAAGATTGTAAAGTACCCGTCAGTGTTGCCAGACTGAATTAGCCAGAGTCCTGGAGAAGGGTGAAAAAGGAAAGAAAAGGAAAGAAAGGTGGAGAAGAGCGGCGATAGCAGCAGAAATTACGAGAAGGATGAGATGAAGAGAGAAAAAAGGAGGAGATGGGGGAGAGATCGAGAGAGCTGATGAGAAAAGAGGGGAGGGGATAGAAATAGGAAGTTGATGAGTAAGGGGAAGGATGCAATAAGAGTTGGAAAAATAGACGAGGGAATAAAAGTGAGGTGGAACTGATAGGAGGAGGAAGAGGAGGAGGAGTGATAACCAAAGAGGAGAAGATAGAGAAAGGTGGGAAAAGAAAAGAAAGAAAAGAAGCAAGGGGAAAATGATGAGTGGAGAGGATAAACCATAGGGAGAATGTGGACTTGGAAGTAGAGTAACTGATGGGTAGGTCTTTTGGGGGAAACCCAAAAAAAGAGAAAAAATAGAGAGAATGAAAGCATGAAGAAAAGAGACAAGAGGAGGAGAATGTTGCCTTTGATACAGGGGTGCTGAGGGGTAATTTCTCTCTGTGTGTGTGTGTGCGCGTGTGTGTGTATGTGGTGGGGGGTGGGGTGGGGGTGGGGGGGCACTCCCTGGTACAATAGGGGCCTGACAGGACTACAATGAAGACTCTGTTAGTATGCAGGTAGTGTTGGGGCCACCCTGCAATATCCCTACATGGCCCCAGGGCAAGACCTTACACACAGACACAGACACATGTGCAACAAGAGCAAGAAGTTCTAAACAAGATAAACTTCAGTGTGGATGTGCATGAGTTTATGCTCACAAACACACAACCTACCTACACTAAAGGCGAGTTTCTCTTCTCTTTCCTAATGAAATCATCAGTAAGTGATGATTTAAATCATCATAAGTAAGTGTGTCTCTTCCATAGGGCAAATTGTTGGAGATGATTTGCGCTCGCTTTGTTTTTGTGACAGCTCACAACAAATAGATCTCAACCAACTAAAAATAAATTGTCTCAAATTTACCAAACTGCAACTCAAAGCCGTCAACTTTCTCTGAAATTTCTTCTGCATGTCCGAAACGGTGCGCGCTGTGATTGGTCGCTCACGGCTGAAATGCAGCGCAGCAAAAATGACCGGATTTGTTTCACAATCGAAAAGCAGTAGAAATCAAAAAAGTCCTTTACGGATTTTTTTAAGCTTTTCTTTTTAAATGCAGAGTCTAAGCCATGCTCTATCAGCTGTTCTGCTCGCTTCCCTATCACTGGCTCCTTCATCATGTGTGGCCTCCTGATAAACTCATGTCAGCAAGTCTGGCATTCACTTGTACAAAGCTTTTTGCATTGTTTATTCACCTAAAATGTAACCACCCTTTTTCAGTTCAGAAGTTCAATAATGGGAAGTCTGTGAGAGATCATTTTCTGTTGCTCCTTAAGAAACTTGCTTGTTTTTGAGGTACTGCGAAGGAGTGGGAACCTCACGAGAGAGAGTGCTAGGTTAAACATAGAGCCAGACAACCTCTGGAGAAGAGGGTGTTCCAAAGTTTGGAAATATGGGAAAAAAGGTTTAAAAATATGAGAAGTGTTAAAGAGAAACTGATACTTATGTGAAATAAGCATCATAGAATATGCTGCTAGCATTAAACGTGTCTGTACATTTTAAGCTTTCATGTTCTTTATTCAGTTGGTTCTAAAATAAGAGGCAAATATTGGTGCAGTAAAAGATTTCTGAGGAATGTGTTGGAGGTATGAAAACAAAATGGATTCTCATTGGAGTCGGCCCAAAAAACCTCCCAAGAGTGTCTGAAGAATAAACCTGACAAAAGCCTGTAACAGCTACTTTTTTTTTTTAGAAGGTTAAGTCAAAGAAATTTAATTGTTCTTGGGGAGCAGACACTAAATGATGACATGCAGAGACAAGACAGAAGATAATAAGTAGTAAGATGGAACTGAAAGCCAGATAATCTACAGGAGTTTAGGGAGGATTGTAAAGGGCTCATGTTGGCCAAACTTCTTCTTCGTTGTGGAGCGATTTGTTGAAGGTGGGCTTTGCTTTGGTTTGGACATTTTGTATAAGTGAAAAATGTTCAAGGTGCTTCTATCCAGAAAAGAAAACAGATTTTTTTTTAGTCATGGCTCTTTGGTTAGAAGTACATTAAATGTTATCGTGACCTTCACAAGCAGTTCTATCCATAACAAAAGCCTCTTCTCATTTTTTCCCCCCATTCTCATTTACATTAACTTGTGATTTAGTTTGAATTTTTCTGCCTCAGCCGAGCAGGATCTGAACACCATCTTTTGATAGTTTGGTAGTGTCATAATTGATACACTCGCTAATTTCCTGCCCAGGTACGCCAGAGTCGCTTGAAGAGAAGGAACACCAACTTTCCACCATGATCGGTCAGCTGATCAGCCTGAGGGAGCAGCTTCTTGCCGCCCATGATGAGCAAAAAAAGATGGCCGCCTCACAGCTGGAGAAGCAGAGACAACAGATGGAGCTGGCCAGGCAGCAGCAGGAGCAGGTAGGGAGGGTCTTTCCACGTGTAGATGCGGGACGTTGGTAAGAGAAGTAGTTGGGTAAAAAGAAGGAGAGTGTGCGTGTCAGCCTGTGTGCAGGACTAACTGTATGTGGCTTGGTGATATGAGTCACACATACAAACGTGTGTGTGTGTGTATGCAGTTGTGTGTGCATCATATTTTGAAACAAATGAATGATTGAATGAATAAATAAATAAATACATAAATGAGTATATGATTGACAGATTTTTAAATTTTCAGCAGTTAAATTTTAATGTTTTGCAATTCCTCTCTTTGATTCCTTTCAGATATTGTAACATTTTACTCATTAACCGTTATAACGAGAAAAACAAAATGTACCTAACAAAGCGTGTATAGGTGTATCTGTATGTCTGAGCGCCGCTCCAAAAGGTGCATCCAAAGCATCTCTTCAGGTGTCAGATGGCGATTAAAAAAACCCCAAACATTGTGTGACAGAGAAAGAAAGCGAGAGCCTAAGCAGAGAAGTGTTTAGGTGAGCTGCTCTTTGTTTTCACTGTTTGCCGACACGTTACTGTAGGTTGGCATATGACAGACTCTGTTTGGACAAGTCCACACCTCCCATCACAACACATTCCACCTTTCACAGCTTTACAAAGGAACAGGCAAAATGGAGAGCGCGAAAAGAAAGACAGATTCCAATATCAGCCAGTCATTTGGCTGTTGAGACTTGATAGGATAATGCCCTACAGACAAACCCCGAGAACTCTGCCTTTAATGAAATATGACATGTGTGCAAATGGGGCGCCGCCTCCCATTCAGCAGCCTGTAATTACATTTTGGAATAAATATAATAAATGACTTCTCGAGAAAAAAAAGAGAGGCAGCTGCTTTACTTTTCTGGTTCGGAATGGGTGGGATCAAATAGATGACGTACTGTCCCTTTAAGGACACAAGTGGCCCTTCCCAGATGTCCATCACTAGATGATACTTGGTCTTTTAACATCAGATGTTTTTCATTAGACAATCTTATATCAAAACAAGAGAGGATGAATTACCACCCCTCCTGTTTATGTGTGTATGTGTGTGTGTGTGTGTGTGTGTGTGGGGGGGGGGGGGCTTCCAGAGGCATGTTGGGTGTTGTTGGCTGGTGTAGTAAACATGTCAATCTCACAGATTCAATGTCAGTTAGGAGAATTGTTCATA
The DNA here is from genome assembly GCA_034780415.1 of Cichlasoma orientale. NCBI lineage: Eukaryota > Metazoa > Chordata > Actinopteri > Cichliformes > Cichlidae > Cichlasoma > Cichlasoma orientale. The sequence goes on along the minus strand of JAVDPK010001737.1, from coordinate 262,865 downwards.
AACCTTCTGTACTACTAATTGCTTGAATTGGAAGTACCATCCATCACATCAGCCGAGGCGTTTTAGAGATAATAATCTGAGGTCAACCTGACATAACTCAATGTCGCTCTGCCTTTTCTGATTTACTGAACTCCATTGGAGACATGTTTGACCTCACCGGTAGTTTTTCAAGAGCGTATCACACTTTGTCCGCTGCCTTTCGAACATGATCTTGAGTGCCTGATGACAATCTTGCTCAATACTGTAAGGTCTACACCTTAAAGTGCCCTGAGATAATGCAGTGAATTGGCACTATGTAAAATAAAAGCAAACAGAATTGGATCAGTTTTTCATTATCGTGATCATCTTGACCCCTTGGTCATCACCTTGACCAAGGGGTCAAGATGATGTAGTGTTGATGTGGTGTCATGATTTCTTCTCGTCTTTACTCAGTTAATGCTAAAACATGCTCTTTCCGTAGTTTCTCATAGCAACACACCATTTATGACAAGCAATTACTGGACGCCATCTTTCACATTTTATTTTTCTTTTACTTCCAGTAAAAAAAGCGCCCTATATGCACGATGCGTAATGATTGTTCTTTGATATCTGAATCTTATTTTTTTTTTATATATTTAATTTAATATTTTGGGAATGTGGAGTGAATGTTGTACAAAAATGAAGCTTATCCTTCTTCTCATCACCATTTTCACTCTTCCACTGTGTGTTTGTGTGTGTGTGTGTGTGTGTGTGTGTGTGTGTGTGTGCGCGCAGATTGCTAGACAGCAGCAGCAGCTGTTGCAGCAGCAGCACAAGATAAACATTCTTCAGCAACAGATCCAGGTTAGTAGCCACACACACCTTCCCAAGCACCCACTTACATACAAACAGACATGCATACTTGTTTTTTTTTTCAGACTTCAATTTTTCAAGTGTACTCCTCCTGCCCTCTGCAGTCCCCTCCTTTCCCCCCATCCATCTCTGTGAGGATGCCAGTACCTTCTTGTCTCTTTTCCTTTGTGCGGCTGATCTAATTGTTGTCTTTCCCCCAGTTCCATGATCATTGTGTCATGTGTAATTGGAAAACGGAAGTAACATAAGGGGTCATGGCCTTTACTTTTGTGCTCTGCCTGCTATTAAGAAAGCAACACCAGAGGCTTTGAGATACACACACAATAATACACATCAGAGACCCAGTTATTGCCCCGGTTATAGCCGGATCATTCAATGGTGCATTGATTACTCAGCAATTGATGGCCTGGTGTCCTCAAGGCTTCCTTCTACTCCTCCTTTCTCTCTCTCTCTGCAGTATTTACTGCTAACTTGAATAATTTTTTTTTTTTTACCTTTAAGCATATAAATGCATAAACATCTGTGAAGTGTGTGAAGAAGCCTGCAGGGAGATGCGTGCGCTCACTTTTTCGATTCCACGCTGGGCTTCTGTTTCCTTTTTGTGTTTTTCAGTTTTTCTCTCGCTCCTCTCATTCCTACATCTGTTTTTGCGAGCCACCTGATGCACGGAGATTCATGAAGTTTTCACTCTATGCCTACATACTCGTCAAGAATTTACCACCAGCTGTGAGCCAAATGCTGCTCAATTTGCTCACCGCGGCTGATTGTCACGTGGGAATTTAACTGGTTTATTTTTTTAAGTGGCTGGACTACCGCTAAATAAAATCAGCCCGTGAGACAATCTGAATCCTCTGCCATCCGTCCATCCCATACTCCTGACCCCCCCACTGGTCCCAAGCTTTGGATCTCCCTGCTCTCCTGAGGTGTGATATAGTTAATGAGGGCTTACTTTCCCCCCCGCTCTTCTTCTTCTTCATCTTTTTATTATGAGGCCTCACCCTTGGATCTTAATAAAGCTCGGATTGGACTTCATTAGCCCTCTAAGCCCCAAGGGAGAGCGAGACCATAAAAACCAGCTCCTACTCTGATCCTGTTCCACACTGTGAAGCGTGGGTACTGTGTCACGTTTTTTTTTTTTTTTTTTAGAATGAAGCAATATGCAGAAGATAGCAACATGAGAGCAGAATATTATCATGTAGAGCTACGCAAACATCTGCTGTAAAAGGCAAAACCTGTATCTCGCTTTTATTTTCTTTGTTGAATTAAATTTAAAAAGGCCAGAGTTACTGCAATCTGTTGTTTATTAAATATGCAAAAACGAATGCACTAAAAAGCAAATCATTTGTTTTTCCCTTCTTGCTATTTAAGTTATCATTAAAACAATAGCACTTGTTAGCCAACGAACCGAGCTCAGTAAGCAGCACATGGAGTGTATCTACTGTACAGAGGTTTAAAATTATTATGGCTAAGCTCCAGGGTTTAGTCACTGGGGTACGGGCTGTTTACGCTGTGTCGGATGTGTGTTGGCCTTAAACACACAGGCAGCGGTGCACTGGTCTGTTTCCACTTATCAAATCCAGACCTGAGCTCCTCTCAGGCCAATACTCTGAGGAGCTGACCAAATGCTACTGTTTCAGCTGAAAGAATAAGGCTCAGTGTGGTAAAACCACTTTTCATAAGTGCCAGTTGTTGTTCATATCTTAATTTGAAACATTAGATGCCATCCAGATGGGAAAAATATGAAACTAAAATGAAGTTGCTGCTAGAAAAGTGCAAGAGTTGAAACTGCGTGATGTTTAATTTTCAAAAAACCCATGATAATCTATTGCCTCATCCATGCAAAGAAAAACAAACCAAAAAAAAACCAGTTAACCAAGCATCAGTCATTAATTACCATTTATTTTTTGACTCATCATAGATTTTGAAAGTTTTATAGATCAGTGCTGAGTTGTGAAAAACTGTGACTTATGTGTATCTGGTTTCTGAGTGGAAGACAATGAAAGCTCAGTGGGAGCTGTTTTCCACTGCTTTTTTCCATTTCTGCAACTTGTTGTTGCTCTTCTTGCTTCTGTTCCAGGATGGTGTCAGTGTGTTTGTCAGCTAGTGTGGTGGGGGAGCATAGTTCAAAGTGACCCAGGTTTCCTGTCATGTGGTTTTAAATGGTGTGGAGGGCCAGCGGGGGATGTCCACGGGTTAAAGAAACGCTTCCGAAGGCCCCATTCTTATAGATATGGTTACACACACACACACACACACACACACACTGAGTCATACACATAAGAAATGCACTACACAACAAATAAAATGTATGAAAAATCACACATACTCAAACATACATGCATGCGCACACGCATGTGCAAAAACTCACACACAAAACTCACACACATGCACGCACGCACACACACACACACACACACACACACACACACACACACACACACACACACACACACACACACAC
>JAVDPK010001737.1:234614-246785 GCA_034780415.1 Cichlasoma orientale | reverse complement strand
TGTGTGTGTGTGTGTGTGTGTGTGTGTGTGTGTGTGTGTGTGTGTGTGTGTGTGTGTGTGTGTGTGTGTGTCAAAGAAGAAGAAAAGAGGAGAGAGAATGAAAGAGGAAAGCCACTGACTAGCTGCTGGCGCGCGATGTTAATAGCCCGTCGGTTTTGCTGGTTTCTTCCCTTTTTTGCAGCAGCTGTATGCCGCCCAGCTGGCAAGCATGCAGATCTCACCAGGAGCCAAGATGGCTCCCCTCCCACAAGCTCCCAACTCCTCTGGTCCCCTTTCTCCCTCCACCCTCAAGAGTGAGAAGCGAGCATCCAGTCCTGTCTCTCAGATTAAGGTAAGTACTTTACTCAGATGTTGTTAAAGGAGTGCACGGTGCCAAAGGAACGGAGCCAGTCTGGATGCAGCAAGAGCTTCTTGTATGATATTGTTCTCTTGATGGTGACTTAAATTTGTCCAAATGGCTTTGCTGACTTATGTTGTCCAGAAATATGCCAAGAGAAGGCATTCCTGCCTGGAAAGATGCAAAAAATGCATTGAGTGAATGTTATATATATATATATAAACAAGAGGAATATATTAGAATGTAACCAGTTTGCCATTAACAGTAGTTTGACTGGTAACTCCCATTTAAATACATGCTTTTTAAGAAACTGAAACACACTAAAGTTACATTTATTTTCAAATGTAATTAGGTAACATGCATGTTACTCAACACAACCCAACCCAGATAAACTGGCGCAGTACTGAGTATTAGGAAAATACAACAAAAAGAAAAGCAGTGCTCTGAAGAAAGGCCTGTATAAGGAAATACCGTGATACATTAACAGATGACATGGAATAGAAAAAGTACAAAGTGGGCTCCAAAAGTTTGTGAAAGTAAAAAATATAATAATAATAATAATAATAATAATAATAATGATGATGATGGTCGCTGCAAGTAAAAATGAGAGCTGGAAATTTGGAATTTGTTGAAACAATGATCTGCGTATGGCAGTGCGTTCTTCACTGTCAATTAGAAACAGCTTATTTAAATGTCACACGCTGAGGCACACGCAAACACATGCACACTCACAAACTGACACTGGCGCTGGCTGCTGTTTGGCAGCATACGCCTAATCTTTACTCAGTGACGAGGTCGTAATGGAAGCCATGTGTGTGTGTGTGTGTGTGTGTGTGTGTGTGGGGCACAGCTGCAACCGGAGTCACAATAGACCGGCGTCAGAGCTCACCACACTCAAAACAGTAGTGCTGCGCCTTCCACCCTCCTCATCCTCCGCTAACCCCCACACATACTCCCCCCCCCCCCCCCCTTCAGCAAGCCACCCGCAGCCTAACATACCCCCTCTCCCCACGCCAAAGCCTGTCCCGCACTCCTTCTCTTCTCAAAACTTCCTCAGCTGCGGCTCAACTCCAAATTAGATCCACGTTCATTAAGTGTTTTCTGCCAACACAAGAGCCGCAGTCAGACTGTGTTGGCGTGCTGGAGTTTACTTTATGCTACTACTTTTCCTTTTCCAAAGATTCTTTATGTGGACGAGTGTGGTCACGAACATCTGATCAGAAATAGGGAAATCACACAAACAAATGTGCTATTGTTTATATAAGAAGGCTTAGAGAGCTGATCAGTAGGATTCATTTACTGAAGGAAAAAACCTGACAGGACTGACTAATTGGTTAGTGGGAGCATCACTCAAAGTTCTTCAAGTAACATTTTAGACATAATGGAACATCAGCAGGTTGGGTTAGTGTTATATCAGTTTTTAGTGGCAAGTAGAACCCGACAAACTCTCACAAATTTTTAAAATCTTTATAGCAACCCATCATGTGTTAATATGGCTTCTTTCAGAAAGGCTTTGTTTCAGTGGCTGTTGCATCTGTTTGACTAACAGGAGGAAGGATCCACACAGCCACTGAACCTCTCAGCCAGACCCAAGACAGCTGAACCTCTTCGCTCTCCGACATCCCCAACACAGAGTCTGTTCTCTGGAAACAAGACCAGCCCCACAGGCATGGGCAAAGGCCGCATCCCCAGCCCCATTCCCAACATGGGCCGGAACACCTCCCTGGGTAGGTGACAAACACTTACATGCACTTTAACACCAGAGTTCCTTTTAGTAGTGGGTAGCTAGGATGGGCCACCCAGTCTACCAGCACTGCTACTTTTCTTAACAGAAGTACATTAGCACTGGCCTTACTGACATGTTCAATGAGAATCACATAGCCTAAATGCTGCCAAGAAAAAATGCTGAGGGGAAACACTGATGTACTTTGCTCATACATTCTCTCGCACACACAAACTAACGTACACGATTGTATCATTCACATCTGCGCTGTATATCCACCCAAAGCAAACATGTCCTCACTGCAGTGCAAAAACTTTGCCTTCAACTCAGTCGGAAAAACAAAAACATCACCCACCCAAACACCTCCCTCTTCACAGCCACCCACAGACAAACCAAGAAGCGTCGCATGTGCCTGATAGACTGCAGACACCTAAACCCCATGAGGAGACCTGTGTGTGTGTTTTGTGTGTGCGCTTGTATTTTACAGGAGTCCAAAGCCCTGTATTTAGCCCCAATGAAAACCCTGGCAGCGGAAGCAGTGAAACCCAGCACACGTTATTTGGTTTTTAAGAGCTTCCTCACATCATTGTCTGCCCGCGCTAGACCTTTTATGCCCCTACCTCTGCTATCTGTTATTAAGGCCAATCTAAAGCCTCTCATTATATCCCCCCAGAAAACAATTTCACCAGCTCCTCTGGAGTGGCTTTGAGGATGCAACGCTTGTGTTCCTGCAAAGTTATTTTTTGCCCATTTTAACGGCCACCCAAGCATACAGTGCTTCCTACTTGTCTGCTAATTAAACGAGGAGGGCGACGGAAACTTTGCATCCTTTTATTTATTTTTTTCCCCTATTCTACAAATGTGCATCGGCTTCAAAAGTGTGAAGCACAGCACACAAACAAGGGGGAGGAGGTTCAGTCATGTTTAGACACAAATGGACTGGAACAAAACTTCAGCAACATTTGGAGCTGATATAAGATCAGAAATCTCGTGTTTATGTGGTTTAAATGTTATTTAATCGGAATTTGTATGCAACCTTTCTGAATGTTTGACTTTAAGGACTTGTTTGTTTTCAAGTATCAGTGGCATGTTACAAAGAAGGATAAAAGCACCAGACTGAGTTCTTAAAAGTTCAGAGTCTGGTTTGTTCAGACTCAACTATACTAATTTAAAAAAAGTGAAGGTATTTGAAATCTGCAGGGCTGAATAATAGCATAGCTCATGTTGCACTGCACTATACGGACAAACGTGTTGCGCCACGCCTCTTAATCTTTGAATTCAGGTGTGTTCAGTCCCATTGCCACAGGTGTATAAAATCAAGCACCTAGCCATGCAGTCTGCCTTTATGAACATCTGTCAAAGAACGGGTTCTTCTAAAGAGCTCGCTGAATTCAAGCGTGGTACTGTTGCAAAAAGTCAGTTCACTCCTAAATATTGCATGGTCAACTGTAAGTGGTATTATTGTAAAGTGCTAGTGTTTAGGAACCACAGCAACTCAGCCACAAAGTGGCAGACCATGTAAAATTACAGATGGGGGTTGTTGAGTGCTGGCTCAATAACTGCAGAGCTCCAGACCTCGTCTGGCATTAACATCAGCACGAAAACTGCGAGCTGGGAACTTCGTGGCATGCGTTTCCATGGCTAAGCAGCTCTTGGCCATGGAAACTGCTCATTATCCATATTTGTACATTTGTCCATATGGTATATTTTACAAAATCCATAAAGAACATTTCTGACTGTTTATATATATTTGCACCATTGCAAATCCCTTTTCTGGCAAAAGGCTACATAGAGCTCATGACATAACATCACTTCTTTTTATTTCACATCGGTGTCCAAATATTATTAGATATGTGCAATTCGTTCTCATGTTACCTGCCTATTATCAATCAAATCTGACAAAACCACTTATCCTCTGCTGTATTGCCAGTCAGAGTGACATACAGTTGTCTCTGTGTTCTATTCTTTCTTCTATCTGCAGACATCTTGTCCAGTCTCAACTCCACAGCGCTGTTTGGGGACCAGGATGCGGTGATGAAGGCCATTCAGGAGGCCAGGAGCATGAGGGAGCAGATCCAGAGGGAGCAGCTCCACCAACAACAGCAGCAGCCAGGACACCACAGTCTGGAGGCAAAACTATCTGCCCTCAGCGGCATGAGCCTCAACAACGGCAACAAGGTTAGACAGGCAGGTCACACGTGGATGCATAAGAGAACGCACAGACATTTTTTTCAATTAAGGTCCATAAGAGTTACATGGTCTAAGTGCAGTTTTCATAGCCGTTTTTCTTTCTTGTGAAGAAGGAATTTGGCTGTGGTCCTAAAAGGAGGATAGGAGGGATACAGGGTGGGAAAAATACAGGTGAATTAGCAGCAGGTAAACCAAAACCAAAACAAACAAACAAATAAAAAAAAAAACTCCAAAGTAAAACAGGAAAGAGCCAAATGATACATTAAACAGTAAAAAGCTACTTTCAGCTGCTCCCTTATTCACAAGGGGTTGCCATCGAAGGCAGCTCTGCATATTTGATTTGGTAGATTTTTACACCAGATGCAACTTTTCTGGGAGCCACAAATCTCCTCTGGGAGCAAACTTACTTGTTAGGCAAATACATGAACCACTGCACTACGGGGTCACTGGGATACATAAAACAGTAAAGACACTAAAACAGCGAGACAAGAAGACTCGCACAGTTTGACACAAAGACAGTGGAACAGAGAAGACACAAGCACAAAAATGAGTGAACATTGAGAGGGAAACACTGGCAAGACTGGAATAATAATAAAATCAAAGCAACCTCTTCTTTCGGATGCTCCCTTTAGGGGTCACCACAGCGGATCATCTGCCTCCATCTTACCCTATCCCCATCATCCTCCTCTGTCACACCAACCCTCTGCATGTCCACCTTCACTATATCCATGAATCTTTTCTGTGGTCTTCGTCTTTTCCTCCTGCTCATTCCTACTCATTCCTAATTCCACCTTTCCACCTGCCCCCCTCTCATTTGCACATATGTATTCTGTCCTGCTTCTACTACCTTTCATTCCTCTTCTCTTCAGTGCATACCTCCACCTCTCCAGGCTCTCTTCCCCCTGTTCCCTACTCTCACTTACAGATCACAGTGTTGTGTGTAAGCATCACGATCCATGGTGACTTCTGCCTGATCTCATCTGTCAACCTCTCCATCACTGTTAAAAACAAGAAGGGGCTCAGAGCAGATCCCTGATGTAATCCCACTCTGACCTTGAACCCATCTGTCACTCATCCTACACACCTCACAACATATCTCACATCACCCTTACATACTTCTCTGCCACTCCTGACTTCCTCATGCCGTACAACAGTTCCTGTCGTGGTACCCTATCATATGCTTTCTCTATATCCATAAAGACACCGCGACCTTGAGTAGCTCATGAATATTTTACTTCACATCACATCTGTAGCGCTTTCTTGGTATGAAGCCATGCTGCCTCATCAACTTTATCCCTCTGTAGTTACTACAGCTCTGCACATCAGCCTTGTTCTTGAAAATCGGTACCAGTACACTTGTTCTCCATTCCTCAGGCATCCTCTCACTCTCTAAGATTCTGTTAAACAATCTGGTTAAAAAGCCCACTGCCCTGTCTCCTAGACATCTCCATAACCCCCACAGGTATGTCATCTGGACCAACTCCCTTTCCACTCTTCATCCTCTTCATAGCTGCCCTCACTTGCTCCTCACTGATCCTCTGCACTTGGTGATTCACTGGCACTCCCCGAGCCGTCCTCTTCTGTCTCTTATTTTTTTTTTTACACGCATCAGCACCTCAAAGTACTCCTTCCATCTTCTCAACACACTTTCTTCACTCAGTAATACATTTCCATCTGTATCCTTAACCACCCCAACTTGCTGCACATCCTTTCCAGCTTGATGTCTCTGGTTAGCCAATCGATACAAGTCCTTTTCTCCTTCCTTGGTGTCCAGCCTGGGAAATTTCCCAGTCAACTGGTAACTCTTCCCTACCACTCAGATCCTGCCTCAACTCCTCCCTGAACTCTAGGCAACATTCTTTATTATTCAACTGCCACCATTTAATCCTTGCCTCTGCCTTCACTCACTTCCTCTTATTGAGCCTCAAAGTCATCCTACAGACTACCATCCAGTGCTGCCAAGCTACATTCTCCCCTGACACCACCTTGCAGTCTCCTGTCTCGTTCAGATTGCACCTACTGCATAAGATGTAGTCCACCTGTGTGTACCTTGAGTGGACTCTTATATCACCCTATGTTCCTCCCTCTTCTTAAAGTACATGTTCACCACAGGAATTTCCATCCTTTTTGCAAAATCCACTACCATCTGTCCCTCTGCATTTCTTTAGTTAACCCCATATCTACCCAAAACCTCCTCATCATCTCTGTTGCCTTCACCTACATGTCCACTAAAATCTGCTCCAATCACCACTCTCTCCGCCCTGGGGACACTCTCTACTACATTATCCAACTTATTTCAGAATTCCTCTTTCTGTTCTAACTTTACTTCAAATTCATGAACCTCTTTTAAAATCCCTACGGTCACTTCCAGACTCCAGCCTTTCCTTCTTTTTTGCTGTCTCCAAACATGCCTTCCCCCTTTCCGTTTCCTTCGTCTTTGGCCCACAGTAGCACAGTTTCCACCAGCACCAGAGGCAGTTGTTGTTAACCTGGGCCCCGACCGATCCGGTGTGGAAATCTCATTCTTGATGATCCACATGTTTGATTTGGCAAAGAGTTTACGCCAGATGCCCTTCCTGACACAACCCTCCCCATTCATCCGGGCTTGGGATCAGCACTAGGAGTACATTGGCTTGTGGCCCCCCTGTGACTGGGTTATAATAATATCAAAATCAAAGAACAATCTAGGAGTTATATTTCAAGAACATAAATGATTGTGGGTTCCCATGTTGTTTACCAACTGTGCAGAACATGTGGACAACATACTGATGCTGTCCCTTAGACGGAGGTTACTAACCATGCACATAATTTCATTCATGGTGCAACAGGCCTTCTTTCATCTTCAAACTCTTAAACTCTTTAATTTTGTACTTTTCATTCGGTAAAATATGTTAACCTGTCTTCTTAAACTGCCAACAACAGCCTAAAGAACAAGGGTAGTAAGGAGAGAGTGAAGTCAATATTTATTTCTCCCTGCTGGGTAGTAGGATCCATTAAATATTCTCTTATGCTCCTTAACACAAACTCACAAACATGGAGACACACCTCTGTGGTTCTGCAAACTCCTTGCTCCTATGTCACATTTTCTCTAGCATTTCATTGGCCCAGAGTTCAAGGTTTCTTCTCAGCTAGTGCATGAGTCTGAAGAATATTCATGGATGATATTTGGTGTCACTTGGCACGGGCTGCAGCTCTTGAGAACTTCTTTTCTCTCCTCTCATCTCCACGGCCACCCAGAAGCCAACAGCTTTGAAGAGGGAGCAGCTGGGCCAATGACAAGTGATGGTTTTGGCGTGTTAGTTTGCCTGCCTTGACTGAGTGGGTGTTTTTTTGGAGGAGGGATGATTAGTGTGTATGTGTGTGCATTCGTGTATATGTGTGTTTAATGGAGTCCAGCTCTCCCACTTGCCCTGGAGGGGCAATCCCGGCCTCGGGGTTTTAGCCCAATTAAAGGCTCTTTCTCAGAGAATTCCCCTGTCCACACTCACCTCTTGCCCAGCTCGTCTCTTTCCCTTGGGCTAATGGAGACAGGGCCTTTGTACCAAGATCCAGAGGGAAATTCATATTCCAAAACATCTTCAATCAGTCTTATCAACCAATCATAAATTCCGAGGATCAAACATTAAGTAAAATACGGAACATGATTAGACCAATTCTGCTGTGCAATTGATCCCATGTTGCTTGCAAGGAGAATGAGGAGGAGCAGAATTCATTAATATTTTAAGGGGGGGGGGGGACACTTTGAATCCACCAACCCCAAGTAGGTCATGATTGGTGCACTCCAAGGATAGGATGTTTTTATTTTATTTTATTTTATTTTTTTGGAGTTGTTTGCTTTGCATCTTCAGGAAGAAAACATTCAAAATCTGGCAAAATATCTCTGCTTTACTTATCCTCAGTCCCAAGTTGTTTTTTTATAAGTCATTATACCAGTAAACACAGTGCTGAGAAACTCATAAATATAAATTATACAACAGCCTGTACTGATAAATTGTTTATTAAGATTTAATATGACTTGTTTTCTGCAGGTCCAGCTAAATAAACCACCAATGTTCTGAAACAGGTTTATGCTTGAAAGTTGTTGTTTTTTTTTTTTTTAACAAAGTTAACTTTGAAATAATGTCAGATTAAGGTGAGTGTGTTGCAATGAGAACACTACATGCTTCTCAAGCTCTATATTTTCCAACTTTAGAAGAACAAAACCAAAGCAATGCAGTAATTTGGTTTATAGCTGCATGCCTCCTAATAAAAAGCTCATTTGGAAAATCTCAAAGTAATTGTTTCCGGTTCGAGGACGACAGCAAGCCTTGGTGTTTGTTGTCAGTTTGTTATTCGTTACCTAACAACAGGAGCTCAAAGACTCTTTCTCTCAGCTTTGAATGCATAATTTTTTCATTGGGACGAAACTGTTTTTTTTCTCTTCTGAAGTGCTCAAAAGCTTTGCTCTGTCTTAAACAATTCATGGATGGAACTTGCTGGATACTAAAAGTGTGACTCAACCCTTCCACCTCGGGAGGCAACGAGACCAGCTCTTTTTCTTTACCTTGGATTTGTTGGTAGTTTGCAGTTCAGCGGATAAATTTGTTACTCAAATCCTCCCCTTCAAAACTTTGAAGCGTTTCCCAAATCTTTTTGTTTTATGACAGTGTACTAACACAACACATTCGAGCTTCCTTGGAGGGAATGAGGCAACTGCTGTAAATGGTATCTCAGTGTAATGTTGAATGCTGAGCTATTTATTGCCCACACCGATTCAACTCATAAGGGAGTTGCGGTGACGTCTAAGTGTGTGTATTTGTCTTTATTTCACTTTCTGTTTGTGTATTTTTGTCCCACAGCATTCATTTCAAACATAAGTGACACAGACATTTCCCTATAAGCGAAAAGTGATCCTAGACTCTTTTGTGTGTGTGTGTGTGTGTGTGTGTTTGTGTGTATGCGTGTGTGCGTGCATGTGTGTGTGCGTGTGTGTCCTGGCTCTGCACTGGCCTTGGCCATGTTAATGTCATTATAGCTGGTGTACAGACGAGAGGCCTGGCCAGTTAGTGGCATTGTTGAGTATCACCTTACGCTTACGTTGCTTCCAGCTGGCCTGCGGCTGCCAAAGCTCACTGAAATAGCCACTGTGTATAACTATGTGGGTGTGTGCGCATGTATGTGTCTGTGTGTGTGCTTAAGACTGTGTGCATTTTCCATCATAACAGTACACACTGTTAAAGAAAACACTAAGAGATTAGAGCATTATTCATCTTATGTATTTTGTGATGAAACAGCAAAGTCATTTATTTGTCTCTTTGTGATAGATAATAAAACATGTAGAAACTCTACACATTTACATTAATCACATTAATACCCACTGGCCTTTCAAATAACAAAGGTAAAGTTCACAAGATATACAGTACCAAAATATCACACTGATCTCTGAGGAGCTCTGTTTTCATAGGAGGTGAAGGAGCAGGTCACATTAGAAAAACCACAAGTACCCTTTTTACTTTAATATCTATTTGCTCAGTTTGGATAATGCCAGTTATGCATGCAACCCCTCAAAAGATAATTCTAAATTGAAATGATGTAGCTGCGTTAACTTCTTTGGCATCTCTGGTGCAGTAATCTGTGCTGCAGTTTGCAATAAATCTGCAAACTGATCCTTGAGCATTTATACAGAGGTGGGCTTGGAGACTTTACACTTCAGTTCAATTCAATTCAATTCGATTCAATTAAATTTCATTCATATAGCGCCAAATCACAGCAAACAGTCACCTCAAGGTGCTTTATATTGTAAGGTAAAGACCCTACAATGATTGCAGAAAAAATCCAACAGTCCAAACGATCCCCTATGAGCAAGCACATGGTAAAAGTGGGAAGGAAAAACTCCCTTTTAACAGGAAGAAACCTCTGGCAGAGCCAGGCTCAGGGAGGGGCAGTCATCTGCCGCGACCGGTTGGGGCTGAGGGGAGAGGCCCTTCAACATAGATCTGAACAACAACAAAAATTCTGTCAAATGCAGTTTCTGCAGCTATTATGTTGTCCCTAGCATGCTGATTGAAGGATGAATCATACCCTCTTTATGTGTATTTTTTAGTTCTTTAAATTTTTCTACATATGGTCGAGAACCCCTTAGCTTACACACACATTGCTCGTAGCTTTGGATACTTTCACGTAGCATTTATACAGTTTTGAAATTGACCAGATCTCTGAATTCTGGAGACTATAATTTAATGTGGCCCATTATAAAAGAACACCCTTTGTCTATACACAGTTAAAGTTAGTCAGCATGCTTTCTGTTGTTGAAGCAGAGTAAGTCTGCAAGAAAGAGAGAAGGGAAATGGTTGTATAGAAGTTTATGTTGGCTCTGTTGTTGGTGAGTTTGGTCTTTGTAGGAAGTGAGCCTGTGAAACCAGAAGCTTAAATGATTCCAAGTTATGATTAAAGGTCGACGTAATGCTGCTGCATTTGAAGCCTGAATGATATACATTATAATAAATACTACAAAGCGGAGTCTGGCACCTGCAAATAGACTGTTAAGTGTCTACTTCTTTTGGGGTTGGAGCCTTGAGGGGCAGAGGGCTGGTGGAGGGGTGTTAAGGGCTATGAATAGGAGGAATGGTTGAAAAAAAAACAGAACGGGGCTGACTGACAGCTCTATCGGCACGGAGAAGGAAAGAGAGAAAGAAAGATGAAGAAAATTGGAGTGGAGAGGAAACCCCAGGAGGGGAGACTGAGGAGTTTGCCAAACTTGATTGGTCCGGGAGGAGACAGTAAACGGTTGCGGGTCAGCTGGAGGCAGGCTGTCCTGGCAGCAGGCAAGTTGTAACTGTGGTAATGAGCTCAATACGGTATGGATTTAAAAAAAAAATGTTTGGAGTGTTACCTTAGCAACAGTGAAGGGACGCAAGGAAGCAAACGCCAAGAAGAGGCCAAGCAGAACAAAAAGAGTCGGGTGTCTCTTAAATTTAGAAGCATACATTCAGCAGCAACACTCGAGCCCAGTGAAAGCAAAAGTGCGTTAAAAATACTGTGGCAGCACTAATGTGATCTGTTTCTAAGGTTGTTGCTTGTACAGATTAAATGTTTAAAAGTGATTGTTGCCTATTTTCTGCCATTTTTTTTTTGTTTAATTCTAAAGTAAAAATGGAGTCCAATTAAAGAGGAAAAAACTCTATAATATTGCTCCAAAAGGCAGCAGTCCAGTTTCAAACCAGCAGGCACACAGGCCAAACCTATTTGAATCTTGACTAAACAAAGGAAAGACAGCTCCTTATTGCATTTGCCACAAGAAATTTTAAGAAGACCAAAAGTAGACCAACCACAGGGAAGATTTGCAAATTGTGACCGATATCTGCTGTTAATCTGTAGTTTGGATCATTCTGCCTCTATTGAGGCTCTCCCAGTGCATTTTCCAAACCCCTCAACCCTTGGTCTCATCTAATCACCAGTAACATTCAAACATCTTCACTTTGATTACTGAGAAATGATCTACTGTAGGACGTCCATCTTTAAATAATAGAAAGTCAAACTGTGACTCATTTCAAGGAGTTTTAAAGCATCACCATAAACAATGGCCTCTTCCCTTGTGCCATTATTTAGCTCTTTGAGCTTAAAGGACGGCTCTCAGGGGACTTGAGATCTTATTCTTGTCTCTGCACTCGTTTTCCATTCCATCTCCTCCTTTCTATTTTTCTCTAACGCTCTCTATCTCTGTCCTCCTCTCTTTTCTTTGGTCCTTTGTTAGGCGGTTGCTTCCTGCGGTGAGCATGGCACTGCCCAGGCACATGTTCTGTGGTAGGCCTGATTACAGCCCTGCTGTAGTGCTGACATTGGCCCGCACTGACTCTTGTCTATAAACACACACACACACACACACACACACACACACACACACACACACACACACACACACACACGTCATTGTCACCACACT
>JAVDPK010001737.1:189670-217330 GCA_034780415.1 Cichlasoma orientale | reverse complement strand
TGTTATGATCACACTTTTTATGATCACTGAAGTAGCCTTGTCCTCCTATACTCGTCAAATATGCAGAAACCGTGTCATCTGTAAAAGGATCAGTTGTTCTGCCTATCGATCAAGAAACTTTAACGCTCAATAACTAGACAGAAAAATAAAAACTATACATTTTGTAGTAAAGCTCTACAGCTCAGCTAATTACCCTGGCAACTGTTCAAATAAGGGATAAATGTACTTAGTAATAAAGTTAAGCGTGATTACACAGACTTTGAATTTACCTTTCTTTTCTCATCCGTTTAGTGTGGGTGGCGTGATGAGGCATATTGACACGCTTTCTTCATGGAAACCTGGTCTTGGTTGGGCCCTCCAGGCAAATTCAGGTTTTGATTTTCAAAAACCATCTCGAAGACTAGAAAGATCCACATCCTTTCTTTTTTTCCTCCCCACCAATTGGGCATTTAGATCAAGAGAATTATAAATTGTTATTACAAAGGAGGAGCCCCCTTCAGACGTGTTGGAGAGGCTCTTTCAATGAGGCATCAAAGCCACACTGTTTATGATCATTGAGGCTCCACTACTCATTAAAGCACACAGAATGGTCATGGTGCTGCAACACGCTACCATCCTCTTTGAGCTTACTGTATGATGCTTAATCATTGAAATGCTTTTGATTCAAAGGAGACTAATTGACCCTTGCGCTTCTGTTGAGTTGATCATGTTTCACAATGAGTGCCATTTGTGTGATGTTTCAGGTGAAAAGTTGTCTAGAACTAGTACATTTGATTTAGAGGTAACTACACACACTTTTAAAAACATTGCGACATGAGGCAAACACATTTCCGATGTAGCAACTCAGCGTTTTTCCACTGCACCTTTTGGTGTTTATTTATGTTTATTTGTCGCAGCTGAGAAAGCTCTTTTCTGGAAAAGACTGAACATTACAAAAAAAAAAAAAAAAAAAAAAAAAAAAAAGCAAATCACGATCAACAGCAGCACAACTTGAAATGTCTCCATGCTCACTGTTGTTGAAATTTTGCCTGGTCTTTGTTTTATGCGACACCCCTATTTCTTTTTGATTTTCTGCGTTTCTGCCACCTAATGGAGTGCAGTAGGGTAGTTAGTTGGATGGTCACGTGAAAATGATATGTAGAACTAGCCTCTGCTTTATCATACACCAGTGGATGTATTTGCCTAATGGAAACGCCAAAAAGCAAGTCTAAAGGAGCTTTTTAGTTCCATGAAAAAGTCACTGGAACAAAAAATTCTGCATATTTGGGGCAGAATTTTTTTTTTTTTTTTTTTTTTTTTTTTTACTGAATTTGGGACATTGATACTTCATGACTTAAATTAAAAATATATAAAAGTTTTTACAAATTTTGCACACTTAATTTTCCAAGTATACTCAAAACATACACACTCCATGCTTTATCAGACATCTGTTGTCTTGTAAGTCCTGCTGCAGCCTGTATAGAGGACATACCCATTGTGAGATCATCAGTGGGTCTCTTCTTGAAGTTTTGACTTATCCTGGGTGAAGCATGGATGTCACTGAGAAACTGAGGTAGTGATGTATCAAACCCAAAGTAGTTGTTCCCTAAAACATGCACTGCTTTATTCTTCTTTTGGACCCTAACTCGGACCATAATGTACAAAATGGACATAAGGCTGTATTTAACAAGACTTGAAACTAGTGATTGAGACCATAAAGTCACAAGGAAAGTCACAGATGAAGAAGATTTATTATCACAGACCTTTATTAAAGCTTCATCAACCTTTTATACTCTATACAGTCTAGAGAAACAAAATTCAAAGCTTAGAGCCATCTTTTTGAGTTAGCCTGTTAGCATGCTGTTTGCAAATTGGTAGAAAAATAAAATAAAAGAACAGCTGAGGGCAATGGAACAGTAGAAAGTTGGACTTCCTTTCAGAATTTTGAAAAGGAACTAAAAAGGTGATAACACTCTATATAATAAAGGAATAAAAAGCATGTGTTGTGCATTGTATGTATGCATAGCAAGTAAATTTATAGTAAAACTTTTCCTTGAGCGCATTGTTGCTAATGTAAGTTGATTACAATTGCAAACTGGGTACTTATAATTCCAAGGGTCAACAGCCTTGTGAGTCCTTTAACAGTAACTAAAAAGCTAAATGCGATGTCTGAATAAAAGAAAATCATACAAAAAAAAAAAAAAAAACAGCCCTTTGAAAGGAATTGCTTTCACAGTTTTTTCTGGGTTTCTATGTCTTTGAAACATTGCATAAAGGCATATACTTCTTTTTTAATGCAATTAAAAGTGAAAGAAAAAATCTACAGCACTTTTTCAGGAAAATAGGCAATGGACAAAAGGGCCAATTTTTTTTCTTTTTAAGGCAAAGTCCTTGGGTCTTTTTAAGTGCATTAGTCCGCTAATTAAATATTATATGTTTAACGAAAAATGCCAGCATGAAAGCAGCTGGATTGTTTGACTCAAAGACACGGCTGCAGCCTTGATGAGCGGAACTGTGCGTGACCATGAGGAGGTAAAGAATGTCATTGTAGCAAGTCCTCCCCTCATTTGACCCGCCATAATCCTTTCTACTGATTTTACAATCACGTTCCCTTTTGTGATCCCGTCGCAGATAAAGACAGTAGATTCAGTCATATAGTGGAAGGACTCATTGATATTTCTGAGTGGGTCACACTCATTTTGCAAAGACTGATGTGTTTGTTTCACTGAGTACACACAAACATATAGTTTACTTATCAAAACTGTTTGAAGGACAGGTTACCTACCACTTACCGTACAACACTGTCAACGGAAAATGTTACTGCCAAAATTTCTCACTTGAACTCATCTCATCTCCATAAATGTAACCAGTATTTTAACCATAACATATCAAATTATTCCAATCATGTTTGAATTTCTTCCATTGTAGATTCCAATGTATTTGCGCCCTGCTTCTGATTTTCCCGATCAGCCTCAAGAGTTTTGATCCCCCTCAGCCTTTTCTGTTCTCTGCTCCAAAGCCTTCTATCTCTAGAGCTTACGTGCATATACCGGGCAGTGGTTTTTGTGTTTCAAAATCTATGTCCAATGCCATCATTCAATGCCACTGCAGGAAGTAGTCTACCTTTTATGTAAAAATGCATATTACAAGGGTGTGCAAGCTGCGGTGGTGGGTGACAGACCAACTTTCATGCAGGAGTTTGCCATCACTTAGCCACAAAGTTTCACTATTTTTATGAATCATAATGTCTGTCTTTCTCAAACTTTAACCAAGTGTTTATTGCTTTGTTTGCAGAGGAGCGATACTGTGAGGAGTGTGCTTGCATCACAGTAGCTTCAGTGCTCCATCCGTCTCTACGCTGCTTACAGACCACTCACTTTTTGGGTGGCCTGAAATTAAATTACATGTAAGACAATATACACAAAGCATAAAAACAAACCTTTACCTGTCTTCAGCTTACCACTACCCTTAAGTCATCCCACGGTTGCTGTTGCAAAATCCAAGAAATGACATTAAAAATGGTAGAACAGAATAGTATGAGGTTCTGGTGAATCATCCAAATACAGACTTTTGCCTCTAAGTGCTTAGAAAAATCGATAATTCCATGACATCAAAGAAGCTCCATCCACTGAAGATAATGCGATAGGATCAAAAGCTTCAGAAGAGCCACTAAATGGAGCTTGTGGTGAAACTGTTTTGACAAGTCTGGAAGTATTGTTTCGAGAATCCTACTGTAGAAATGTTGTGGTAGTGGCAGATATATCACAAGACCATAGGCAATTAAGCACTTTGTGAAAGTTTGAGAAATAGAATATGTGGTTTTGGTATAATATCAAAAAACTTAAAGGATCAAACAGTTGAACCAATGAGCTTTGGAGCCTCTGCCATCCACCCTGCCTGAACCTAAACAAATATTCACAACAGAGTAAAATCACTCTGACCTACAAAGGAAAAACACATAGGCAGTTACAATCATCCAGCAGTCCTCTTAAAAGTAAGACACAAGTAAATTCTGAAATATCAAAGCATTATTAAATGGTAAACTGGTAAAATCTAATGAATGTTTTAAAACTTAGCAATGCTACAAAGCCCTTTAGAGCGTGTTTCTCTTTTAACCCGTTCGAAACTGTGAACCCCTCTGAGCTCTACGCTGTAATCTACCACTTAGCCTCATGCGCACATCCTGAGAAATGTAACTACACGTCGGGTCGACGCAGCCCGCAATGATTGCAAATGGCCTTTTCACCTCAGTTTCTTAATTTATCAGTGACAGAATAATAAGAACAATCATCATCTTAATATAGCATCAAGAGAAGGACTCACAAATGTCAATAAATTAGATACTGAAACAATCAGAATGGACATGAGGGGACCTACAAAGCAGTGGAAAATCTAGAGGGACAAATATGGTTGCACCCAAAAAAAGAACTGGCCACAACAAAGAGTGAGGACCCAGGAGAGAAAAAAGTCCCAGCATTTACTTGTTTCAGTTGGCACCACATATAAAACACTGGTATACATCCATAAGGTAATCAATGAACCTGCACAAGCATAAATGCTGGAAACGACATTGGCCACTTATGTAGGTTACGTCGTAGTCTCTAAAGAGATTCAATTCAATTTTATTTATATACAGTAGCGCCAAATCACAGTCGCCTCAAGGCGCTTTGTATTGTAAGGTAAAGACTCTACAATAATTACAGAGAAAACCCAAGAGTCAAAACAGCCCCCTATGAGCAAGCTTTTGGCGACAGTGGGAAGGAAAAACTCCCTTTTAACAGGAAGGAACCTCCAGCAGAACCAGGCTCAGGGAGGGGCAGTCATCTCCCATTGGGGCTGAGGGGAGAGACAGGACAAAAGACACTCTGTGGAAGAGAGCCAGGCATTAATAATAACTAATAGTGGGGTATAAACAGAGTAAAAGAGGTGAATGGAAAGAAACACTCAGTGCGCCATAGGAACTCCACAGCAGCCTAGGCCTATTGCAGCATGGTTCAGGGTCATCTAATCCAGCCCTAACTATAAGCTTTGTCATAAAGCAAAGTTTTAAGCCTAATCTTAAAATTAGAGAGGGTGTCTGTCTCCCCAATCCAAACCGGGAGCTGGTTCCACAGAAGAGGGGCCTGAAAGCTGAAGGCTCTGCCTCCTGTTCTATTAGGATCCTAAGTAGGAACCACAAGTAAGCCAGCAGTCTGAGAGCGAAGTGCTCTATTGGGGTGATACGGTGCAATGAGAGTCAATGCAGAACTCTAAATCAGACCTCATGCCGTGGGTTACAGCTTAGATTTCCTGCTGAAGCATAAATCCCCAGTCAGAAAGGGAAACGTCTCAGCCTGATTTTCCTGATATTGTTCATGGTTAGTGTTTGAGAGTTTATTACCCAGTTTGTTTGTTTTTTACTACAATTGAACTTTGTTATGTGTATCTGTGGCAAGGTTCTTATGAGCTGCATCTGATACAATATTAAGTCCATTAACTGCATGAAAAATCACTGAAGCACCTTTGATCAATACGAGGCTCTTTTAAACAGAGAAAGCTTTATCTTGAAAGGCTCTTGCAGTTAAAAAGTTGAATCTGGATCACACTGCTCATTTCTGTTTCTTTATATCATTATGTTCAGTTATTATTATATAAATAAAAAGTGAACGACCTGTCTGATAATTATAGTTTAAGTGCACTTAAATGCACAACAGAATTTTTACAGTAACGTCCTCAGCTAGTAGTTTTAGCCTATTTGTTATCACCTCTCATTTGTTCCTAAGCAAACAGCAGCATATGGCTACCAAATTGCCTGCCATTGGTCAGCATTAAATCTAATATCTGGGAAACATATAGTTCCTGCTGTCTTTTTCTCTGGAGCAGCAGACACATTAACACAGTGCAGTGGTAAATGCAAACAGATGAATGAGTGTAACAAAACATATGAGGGTTTCTGTCAGGCTAGACGGAGATAGTAGAGTTGTTATAGAGTTATTTCAGGGACATATGGAATCTGGTGTCTTTCACTATGAATCCAAACATGCTTCCTTTGCAGCCATTTAGTGTAAAATGTGAATGACTTACTCATTTCTGAGTTTCAGTAACAAATAGAGCATGGTACACATTTACCTGCAACATGAGTCACGTTTTAGTCATTGTATAGCATCAATAGCTGGATCGTCATCCAACTATTGCCATGTATCTTTATCCACGTTCATATTTTAGAGTCTTGACACCACATCCTGATTTGTTTTCAAACATAATTGTGTAATTCTTCATCAATACTGATATAGGTGTGGTACAGTACAGTACAGTACAGTAATACAGTATAAGTAAACTGAGTAGCCTATAGGGTTTGACCTTAGAGCTTGTTTCAGTTCTATGGATGAAAGGTACTGTCCATTATTAGGTGCTTCTATGATACTGGTTAATTAATATCCTGCAAGACACAACCAAGGAGGCAGAGATTACACCAAGAACAGACAGTATTATTGGCATATTTGTAGGTTTAAGCATTTTATGATATGAATAATGTTGATGAACACAAAAGATTTTCTTGTAAATTGTCACTTTATGGCAACATTAATGAACATCCTGTAAGTCACACAGAATAGTTTTACAGCAAGTTATTCTGAAAGAGAAACATTAAAAATAATGCCCTTGGTACAGTAAATAGGTTGAAATGAAAACTTGTTTTCCATCACAACTGTGGTACACACTGAATAAGCCTGCAAATAACCCTCTTATGTGTTTTATGATCAAGCTCAGTTTTTGTGGCTTTATGTGACTCGGCTGAATGTGGGAACAATTAATTCATTTCTGGCACGAGCTTCTTCTCAATTTGCCAAATAGGCTTATCGGCATACTGACTGTGGTAAAACAAATATTTTAAAAATCACAGTGATAGCAAAACATATTAACTCACACTATACAGCCTGAAATAACAAACAATGGGGAGCACTTTTCTAAGGCTTTCTAAGGTTATTCTATGCCTTTCCATTTCCACCATGCAACAAAGAAACATATGGGCCGCATCACTGCTTGATATGAGAAGCACACAACTTTTCAACAAAAGTAGAGGCATTAATTAATTGCCAGTCCAAAATATTCCTCCTTCTTCTCAAAATAGAAGTTGAGTCGCGCAAGGGCATATCTGAAAGGAGTGCAGAAGATAGAAAACACACGATTAGATAACAAAAAAGCCCTACATGCTATATACAAACAAAGAATGTACAGATTTACATGTTTACATGTTCATATAATCGTTCTGTCTTCCCTTTTTTGTTTCCAAACTTTTTTATTATTATTTTTGAATAGATCAATTCATATACCTATTTTAAAGGGGTTACTTTCCTTCTCTGACTACCACATTGTACAGTTGGGCTTATTTTTATACAATCATTCACATTTCAGCTGCAAATTCCCATTGAATCAGGGTGGCATGAATTAAGATATTTTGAGTTATCCTAAATTTTGTCTTAAGATTATATATTTAGAATTGGTACTCTTAACCTTAGCTGTACATTTTACTTTAAATACATTTAGGTACTTTGTTAAAAAAAAAAATATATCGAAATTTAGTCTCACCACTCAAATGCTTTATGTGACACACCACATTTACCTGTTTGTAGAGTGCTTTAATAATGGCTGCAGCACTTTTTCTGTCACACACATATCCGTGTTACATCAGGGGCAATTTGGAATTCATAGCAACAAATTGGGAGTGAAAGACTCGTTGTACTATTGCCAATAACCCAATGCATCACGGCACAGATCCCAAAGAACACCTTGTGTTTATCTGTGAGCCAGCAGCTTTGACAGAACAACAGTATCTGAGAGGTTGTGATTCCACAATTCCCACAGGGCAACAAGATAGAGCTTTTATTTGACCCTGCTTGCCTGTAGTAAATGGATACATTTTTTAAATGTACCATACAAGCTATGTGCAGTGTATATTTGAAATTTAAAGTGAAAGCCCAAAGGAAAAAAAACAGCATTAACAATTAGTTTTGCCTTGAGTAAAATTGCTTGAGTGGACCTTTCAAGTGCACAACCACAAGTATCTCAATAGAGAAGTGAAATATATAACATTCATAATAACTTCAACTTTGTTTGGATGAATGCTCTGTGATATATTAACAACTTGCAAAGTATTTAATCAACTGGAACATACTGGTAATGTCATAAGATTCTGGGTCAAGATAAGTAGTCTTGGCCTGCTTGATATGAGAAACATACAACGTACCTAAAAATATTGTTCAAGATGTTGCACTGAATATATCCAGAAGCAGGTGGCAAAAGTAGAGACATTTGTCACTTAAGTAGAAGTACAGATACTTTTGTTAAAAAATACTCTGGTAAAAGCTGAAGTACTGATTCAACTTCTTTACTCAAGTAAAAGTGAAAAAGTGCAGGTTGTAAAATGTACTCAGGGTATAAAAGTAAATAGTAGCTCTTTGGAGGATATTTCTACCAGCAAATTTTGTGCAACAGAATCTGAACCTCATGCCATATTAATATAATAAAACAATATTACAGGACAGTACAAACTTTTTTCAACCTAAATTCTAATTCTACTGAATGTGCTCAGCTTGAATGTGGAACCCTGAGATTGGATGGAATTTAGTGAGATTAATGCGATTAATGAAAATATAAAATAAATTTAGAAGATTACATTACAGCCACATTTCATAATAGAAAACCCCTACAGCAGACATCTTCTACAAAACGATTTTGCCCTAATTTGGAGGCCATGCCCTAAGCTTTTATCCAAATACTTTTTAGTAAAGACATAATACATTTTCCAGCAAAAATATTTTTCAATATTAACAGCACTCATTAAGTGGTAAATGGACTGGTTCTTATATAGCGCTTTTCTACTCTGCTTTGAGCTCTGAAAGCACGTTGTACAACATGCCTCACTCACGCATTCGTACAAGCACTTCTTTCTACAGCTAAGTGGTTTCTATCTAACATTCACACACATTCATGCATTGGAGAGCAACTTGGGGTTCAGTATCTTGCCCAAGGATACTTTGGCATGCAGACTGTAGCAGACAGAGATCAAACCACCAGCCTTCTGATTAGTCAATGACCTGCTCTACCTGCTCACATCATATTATATGTCTGTACAGGAATATTACCACACCCATAATACATCAATCATCAATCATAAGGCAACCACGTACAAAACAAAATGTAGCCATGTTTGTTTACATTTGAGCAGTATTGCTGAGGAGTAGGTATGGCTTTAAGTGTTCAATAGGTACCAAACATCCAGGAATATAAATATCATGTTGCACATCTTTGAAGGGTTAAGAACACATATGACAAATTTCATGGCTCACCTCCTTGTGGTTTTGGAGTTTATAGAAAGGAAAGGGAAAACCTCATGGACAGATACCCGGAGGGATGGACGTAAGTATGACAATATCCTCCCACTTTATTTTATGTGGGAGGATAAAAACATCACTCCCTTTAGTCTCACTCCCCTTCTGTTCCCTCCATTTAGGTTCAAATATAGTATAGCAGTTGTACTGAAAGTTTATGAATTTCACCAAAACACCTCTTTTCTATTAAATCTTTATTTTGGATTGTAATCTGAAGGTTTTAATGAGTTTCATCTTGAGGGTATAAGGCTAATGCAAGCATGCTAAGTAAGCATATATATATATATATATATATATATATATATATTGTGCTTCTTGGTAACCTTTAAGAGCTCGAACTGACATGTTTGAAGGCCCAATTCATTAATTTTATTTTATTACATTATTATGTTATTCAGACTTACTGAATGTGAGTATTTTCTAAGATAGCCGGAGGGGAGCCAGGCCTAGCAGGCACACAACACACAGCTCATGGATTTCTGTATTTCTGTATTACAGTTGGCTGTTCCTAAAAGAACTGGAGATCCAGTTCTGTTTCCTGTCTTGTCATTTCACACCGGACCACAATGCAGATCTCAACAGGTGTAACACACACACGCACGCACACACACACACACGGGTTACATCAAGCAGGTGCGCAGTGCCATGAAATAATAACTCCCATCACATGTCTTAAAAAAGTAATGAGTCGTTTTAAAATTTTGAGAAGTAGGAAGCAGAGGTATTTGTGTTAAAATGTAGGGAGTAAAACTGAAACATTAGTAAAGTACAGAAACCTGGAAATTCTACTTAAATATTTGCACTTCATTACTTCCCAGTACCTGTCAAAGGTTTGGACTCACTTGTGAGTGAGTCCAAACCTTTGACTGGTACTGTATCTATAGCAATAAAATGTCTTTCAGTGTTCACTACAGGTCGCTCTTCATGTCAAATTTATAGCACAAGGTGGGCACTGTGTTTTTGTTTGCAAAACTTGCATAACAATATTTCATCAAGACTCTTTTGAATGAAGCAATGTGTCTGGAAGCTGTGCCAAAGCTTCAGTGCATCTCAGAACTTAACGGCAAGAGAAGTGGTTTTATGTTTGTTCAAACCATATTATCGAATGCCTCAATAAATCTGATGTCTGAGTACGCTGTTGCCCTTGGCCATTATATTATACCCTTTGAAATAAAGTGAAGTTTCAAAAGCACAGAAAATGGAGGCACAGAGAGGAGTTTGTCCTTTAATCAGTGCTTTCACTGAACTTCTCAATGCCAAATCAGTTTTTTCGGTCTTCTGTTGTGAGACAAAAAGATAATTTAGTCACACACCTTTTAGTTACTCTTTCCCACCTGCATCTCCGGGTAAAACTACACTCTAATTATTGTGTCAAAGCCTGGCTTTTTTTCTCTGCTTTTGTTATGTTTCCCTTTCTTTTAGTTTTTGCTTCACTGAAGGCTGACCTTTAAATTTACCAGTAGATGTTTGATAGAGATAGGTGGTACACTGTATGTATAACTTCTGCCACTGGAAAAAAAAAAAAAAAAAAAAGATTTTGATGATAAAAATTTGGGGGAATAGAAATCACTGGAAGGAGCCAGCAGACAATTTTCACTTCACTCACTGCGGTTTGGCGAGGCTCAACAGGCGTTTTCTCTGGACAGCAAAGTCATGTGTTGCAGTTGATAACTGACACTTCTTTCATTTACTCAGACAGCAGAATGAAGCCTCCCTTATCCTTATTGGTCCAAAAAAGTAAAGTGTTTGCTCATCATTTTCATTTTCATATTTTCATAATGACCCACTAGAATCAGATTCTGCTGACTGCCATAGCTGCGTTTTCTGTGTACAGGAAAAAAAAAAAAAAGGTAGAGCATTTAATTTTAAACTTGTGATACAGCTACGAACAAGCCAGTTTCCACATATGTTGGGATGGTGTGTAAAATGTGCCGGATGCACCCGAGAATGTCTCAGACGACGTGGCCTCCATGATTTCCAAAAAGAGTTTCAAATTTAGATTCATCAGAGTAGTGAACACTGCATCATCTTTACTTCTGAAAGACTCTGTCTGGGATGATCTTTTTGTAAAGTCACTAAACAAACAAAATTTTTACCATTTGTTCCTCCACGTGATTGCTTTTATTTAGCTTTGCACAAATGTGCGCTGTCCCACTTTTTTTTTTTTAAATTAAAACTGTTGTTGGCAACAACTTTAAAATGATATGTATCTAAATAATGATGGTATTTCTGTCGGTATACTGAATAGAGGGTTTCAATTATTTAAAAGTCACTGCATTCTTTTTTAAGTTACATTTTACAGTGTCCTAAACCTTTTTTGGAAACGGGGTCGTAAAACAAACCCAATCAACGTCAGCCTTTTGGTCTCTGCTGTGTCCTCTGCTCTTCTTTGACTGTAGCCATTTCGCTGCATATGTGTAAATGAAAATTGTGTGAATCTGAAAAATTCAGAGTTCAGATTTGCAGATTGACAAAAATACTTAAACGGTAATTACTCTCGTATTGAATCGCTTATCATTCCTATACAAAACATTCCTCTTTAAAGAATTCCAGGCAGCGGCTTCTTATTTTTATCCAGACTCATGAGTGTTTGTTCCAATAAATCTAGTAAAGAAAAGGCGTCTTTTCTCTATCTGATTGTGCCATACCAGGAATAAATTCTTCCAGTTACACTTTCGCTCATATCAGATCAGCAATTTCAGCTCATAAACTTTTTAAACTAACATCATTATTATATTGATTGAATAATATTTAGATGGCTACGAAAAATATTTCTGTTTAGTAGAGTGTTTGATAGATTCCTGAGCAAGTGATGATCATTCAGTTAGTTAAAATAAAAAGTCAAAGTAGCTTCTCTGTCAGTTAATTTAAAAAAGGATTCACCCCTGTATTTTGTTCTGTTAGTGTAATTACACATTACATCCTCAATAGGTAAAATATATTTGAGTATACCCTCCTATAAGAACAGCAAGCCTCACAGACAATCCCATTTATCCCTATTTTTATTAAGGCTGACACCTAAAACTAGTGTGCTTAACATTTATCTTCATCAGAGATGAATGGAGACTTTTTTATATTTAGCAGGGGTAGGGGAAAATGATCTCCTGCCAGTGCAGGTATTCCATTTCACAATGTGCTTTTGTGCACAATTCCCTCAATTTTGTAGTCAGGCTATTCCAAACAGTGGGCCTCCTCCTTGTTCATTTCCTTATAATAATGTCTTTGTCAAATAACAGCTCGCCTTGCCAGCACGTCCACAAATCTAAACCGCTGACTTGCAGACACTTTCAACACATGAATAAAATCATATAAGAAAAGTAAATACGGACGGTGAAAAGGAGGGAGGGTTTGCATTCCCCTTGTGGCTCCCTATTGTCACATCTACATCTGGCCCTGGTTAGAGCACAAGGCCTGGGTGACGCCTGTCACTCGTTGGGAAGTTATTGGAGATTTGGCTCAGGGGGATAGCAGTGGGAGGAAACTTAGACACATACACACACGCAAGAACACACACACATGCAACAACTCAAGGCTTAAATGGTTAGTTTTTTTAAAAAATCTTTTTCTTCAGAAGAACTTTTTCATCACAAATAGAGCAGTGAAACATCTTTTTCAATCTAAGCTCAGTTTAGCAGAGACGAAGGTTGTGGTCATGATGCTTATACTTTATGGTTAAAATACATTAGTTTTTGCTCTTTGTTTTTTTTTTTTTAATCAAATGGGCGATGTGAAAGAGACCTGTTTAGCGATTAACCCATAGATAATTAAAACCTGACCTCCAAATAGCTATGTAAGGTAAGTTATAACCTTTTTTTCTAGTAACAAGATGTAGATTTTTATCAGTTTACCTGTCAAGTTATTTTTGGTTTTTAAAAAGCAAACCGATAAACTACTTTAAAGAATTAATTTAAAATGCTTTGAAAACTTATGAGCTAATCCAGACATATGACTACTCATACATTTTACTGAACTAGATTTTAACCTGCAAGCTAAAGGCTAACTGTTATGCAGCTAGTCAGCTTTGACAGGCTAGCAATAATCAAGTCATGATAGGCCCCAAGATGACTTTATTAACTGTTATTACTTGTGCTTTACTGAAAATGAAATCATGACATCGAGGTTTTATCCATCCAAGCTAAACCTTCTGTATTAAATAAATAAACAAAATTTTAAAAAAAAGGCATATTCTCCCTTTCATTAATATGAAGATATTTGTATGTGTTGCATCCGAATGAGCACCCTGGTCACTAGTAAAATTTGCAGTAAAATTCTCACCATCAATCTTTTTGGCCAATCTTCTGTTTACATATCAATTTCAAGAGGGCACAAGTCTGAACTACATGTTGCTGCGATACCGTATGGCATACACAATATTATAACAGTGCATGACTCTTGAGTCTAATCGGCTTCATTTCTAATTTACAGTAAGATTATATGTTTTTGTTGCCTCAAATCCTGAAGAGAGACCTCTCTCTCGGAGCCTGTGTGCGAGGGGTGGGAGCAGCTGCAGCAGCACACAACACCTATAGACAGGGACTTTGCTCTGAGTGACACTGGCAGGTTTAAAACCATGGTTATATTTCACTGTAGTGACAACACTATTATATTTTCTATGTATTGTGCAAAAATTGCACAAATACTGTGGCTCTCTGACATGTGTATGACTCTGTTAAGGTTCCCTATGTCTGAATCTAAGACTGTTGTCACTTTAACAGATTGATGAAGCCAGCAATGTTATGTACCTCATGCCTGAAAAGGGCTTAAGTGTTTAAGTGTGTATTGGATGATGGGGTGGGCCAGAGGCAAAGGTTAGCTAAGTAGTAGCCTACTGATTTTAAACATTAGACTTGGTTCTCCATAGTTATTGAGGCTCTCAGAGCTCATTTCAGTTTAACCCTCCAGTTAAAGAAAGGTAACCCAACCCTCACCATGCATTTTAGGACAACCTCAGCCGATGGCTTAAAGCAGTAGAAGTTTAGCAAGCACATGTGACCCAGCCAAGGATGAGAGATGTATATGTAAGGCAGGAACGACGGCACTGGAACAATAGTGCCTCTGTGTCTCAGCACCCCTCTGGATCACATTTCCTCTGAGGTCCAGATTGAAAGGAGGTGGGGGCCCTGTCGCTGATCTAGCAAGTGGGTAGAGAAAGCCACACAGAGGGGAGGGTGCCGTGTGTCAATAGTGATTAGGATCATGATCACAACTGTTGTGGGTGTGGGGCATGCAGAAAAAGGAGAAAGGAGGAAAAAGTGGGGGTTGAGGGAAACATTTTGCCCTCCTGAACTTTACTGTCTGAGTGCTGCCGTTGAGGAATGTCTCCTGGACTTGTTTAAGATAACTAGTCCTCGTGGTGATCGCCGTACATTTAAAAATGAAAGACATTAGTTTTGATTTGCTTTGAAAGTCTTTGTGAAAACCGAGGCTTTCATCTTATGAAGATGTGTGGTTTATCAGTGAAGAAAAGCAGAGAATTTCATGTATAAATATTTTGTCTGTGACATGAAGAGTAGAAGAAGTGTGTTTGTCCTGCCTGTTTTATGCCAGATTTTAAATACACAAAGACTTGAAGCATGGGAGGAAAATGAAATATTTCTATATTCTAGGCTGAGGTTTCCAAACTTTTTTTGCAGATTCTCTGTCAACAAATTCTTTGTCATTCAGTTGTAATGAAGATCCTGTTTGTCTAAACATTGCACTAAAATACTGAGAGCCTAAATTCAATGTCTTGTAAATATTTTTCTTTTTCAGAGTATTTAAAGTGACGGATGATGATGTTAAGTGTTGAAAAAACTACAGTAAAGTAATAATTCTTATTTGTGGTTATATGGGTTTCTTCATTAAACATTTACTGAGATGGTTTTAATGTGAAGGTGTCACTTAATGTTATTAGAACATCAATTTAAATACTAATGAACTCAAGTTTTTGATGGATGAAACATCTCAACCAGGACAATTTAGGAAACCTGAGCAATGTTTTTGTAAAGTGATACTTCCAGTTGTGGGAGTTTTAAATGTCTTCATCAGAAGCTGGACAAACCTTTGGAAGTCAAAGTCAATCGAGGAGTAGCGTGATTGCAGGATGGCCCAAAGACCCCAGAAGAAGTTGGATGCCTGGTGGAAGAAAAGAGTACCAGAGGTTCATATTTGTGTCTTTGTTAAGCTACTTGTGGACAACTGGACACAAACACAGAGCACAGTAGCAAGATGCTTTATTAAAACATCTTGCTTTGAGTCAGTATTTGAGAATGGCCAGCAGGAAATCTTCACAGGCTTCTCTGTCATTTCTAAAACACTCCCAAAAGAGTTCTCTCTTCACTGGTTCTCAGCAGCAGTGGACATCTGAATAAAGGAGATAAAGTTAAAGCGATGACAACAGATTGCGGGAGCCGGGCTAGTTTACCGCATGCAGTGCAATGATCTGGCATCAACTAGGAGGAAACACCAGCTTCTTATAGTTGTTATGCCACTCTGCAACCCCCTATTCTCTATCCAATGGCAGGGAAGGAGTTTTCAGGTGCTGCTTTGGCTAATTGCTGATTGACTACACCTGATGAGGTGTGGATAAAGGCAGGCCTGACTTTGGACTCACCACTTCTTTCACCACTCACCAACTCTTAGCGGCGCTTATCAAAACCCATGTTTCTTAAACCTCTGGTGTCAGTCCACCTTATGTTGTGGCTTTTGAGCTGGGTTGTAACATAGTGGAGATCCTAATCAGCTCAGTGGTATGCATGTGTCTAACAGGGACTGTTTTCCAGGTGTGTGATTAACAAGACGGAGATCCCCACAAGGCTCCGCCTCTGCAACAAAGCACACAAGAGTACTGGACTAAATTGGCTTCAACTGGGAGATGTGAGAAACATTGTGAATTTGCATCTTCCTGGGGAGCTTGAGGTGGACAGAGACAGTGTTAACCACAGAGTCTAGTTCAAATGGTCCAATGAAGTAGGGTGACAGTTTCTTTGATTCAGTTCATAAGGGAATGTTTTTGGAGGAAAGCTAAACCTTTTGACCTGGAGAGTATTTGGAGGGCCATGGTTTCCATCCCAATCTGCCAGCCGCTTATTCTGTCCAAAGCAAGACCTAGGGTCCCCCACAGGTGATGACAGCAATGAAGGTGGTGCTGGACTGATGGAACAGACATTTTGGTCGCTTGACTCGAGGAGAGTAGCAGTTGGTACCCCAGGGAAGCTTTAAACTGGGAGAACCCAGTGGCAGAGGAAGTTAGGCATATTCAATCCAGGCCAGGTGCAAGCTCCAGGTGTACTGGTCGGTCTGGACCACTCAGGGCAAGGTGGTCTCCAGCTCCTGGTTCGCCGTCTAAGTCTGTCCATTAGTCTGCGGGTGAAAGCCAGAACGAAGACTAACCTTAGCCCCAGTGGTGGTGCAGAATTCTCTTGTCGTTCTCAGTTCAAAATTATGTTCACTGGGATTCCATGCAGCCTGAAGACATGGTCAATCACCAATTGGGCAGTCTCTAAGGCAGAAGGCAACTTTGGGGTACAAACTGCACAGCCTTGGAAAAATGATCCAAAATAGTCAGTACGGTGGTAATACCTGGTAGTAGACCAGTGACAAAGTCCAGAGCGCTGTGGGACCAAGGTAGCCCCAGCATGGACAGCGCATGTAAGAGACCAGTAAAAGGGGTGGCCGGGATCTTGTTCTGGGCACAGACTGGGCAAGTGGCAAAGTACTCCCGGACATCCTTAACCAGTTTTGGCCACCAAAACATTCTACAGAGGAAGGAGATGTCCAATTCTGACCTGGATGATAGTGAAATTTTGATGCGTGCACTCAGTGAATCACCTGAGACCTCACAGAAGACGGAAAACAGAGTTTGCTGGGTGGTCCGTCCCTGTGGTCACCCTCCATTTGCTGGGCTGACCTTACCAGGGACTCCCAGGTGACTATACTAACAATGTAGGAGGGAGGTAGGATGGATTCTGGTTTTTCAGGTGTTTCTGAACTGAAGAACCTCCACAATGAACTTTTGGTGTCTGGCCGGATGAGAATCTGAGCTTGAGGGTGTCAAAGGCTCCTCGAGATTCAACACTCCAGTGGAGGGCAACCTTCGGAGAGGTGAGAGGCAGCGCAATCTTGCTACAGTTTCTAATAAAGTTCCTGGACAACCCCAGGAACTGCTGCAGTTGTTTGCAAGAAGTTGGCTTTGGCTATTCCACTGCACAGAACTTGGCTGGAAAAAAGCTCCATGGAGGGCCTTTTCCTCCCAACCAGTCTCTACAGCCAAAATCAAGAAATCTACTGCAAAATCTGCAACAGTCCTTCTTCCCTGCCAAAAAAATCCCAAAAAGAAATGTTTGTATCACTGGTCAGCACTGCCTGAGCCCACCTAAGTGCCCTTCCCCTGAGCAGAATAACCAGAAAAGCAATCTTTGACTCATCAGAAAAATAAGTGCGGTGAAGTTGTCAACATCAACATCATTCCAATGTCACAGTAAAACTGTCATGGTCCTGAGCCTCTGCCCAGTGTTTTTGAGATCTTCGCTTTTGAGGTGCTGTGTTTGTTCATTCTTCCAGTTGCATCATTTAGTTTGTTCCTGACTTACATTCTTTATGGGTTTTGCATTTGTATTTTCAGGCCTTAGTTTAGTTCAGTCATGTTCTTGGTTATGGTTTATTTCTATTAGATTCCCGGCTCTCCAGTGTTCTCTTGGTCACTGATCTGTGTCCTGTGTGTGTGCGTGTGTGCGTGTTGTCTCCATGCCCTGTTCCGTCTTGCCTGCCTACCTGGGTGTCAAGTCTGAGTTTCTGTCCCTGTTCACCCTCTTCCTGTTTTATTTTGATAGTCTCTGTCTCTTCTGCATTGTAGTCTATTTTGCTTCCTTGGTCTTGATAGGGTCATTCTGGTCACCTGCCATTCCCAGCTGTTTCCTCTCTCCCCTCGTTATCCCCTGTGTATTTATTGTGTGTCTTTTCTCTGTTCAGTGTTGCATCGTCATCATTGGTCTTCTTCCTGCTGTGTGCGCGTTTCTGTCAGTCTGAACTTCTAGTTAAAAGCGAGTTTTCTTGTCTGCTGGCCCAGTCCAGTTCTATCAGTCCTGTGTAAATTAAAGCTGAAGTAAAGTTATGTTCTGTCTGGAGTCCTGCTTTGGGGTCCTCAACCTGCCAGCCACAGCAGTGCATGACAAAAACTGAATAACCATTTGAAGGACTATACTGCAAAATAAACAAAACAGCACTAACTGTTTTACCTAACATGACATGTTTCTAAACATTGTGTTATAGACCTTTAAAGGAGCATGCTCACGAGGTCAATAACAATATTTGTCAGTAAGAATATTTGACTCTGTCAAAGGAATGACAGCATGACAGCATAATGTGACCACAATGAAATTCTAACACGCCCTTTTGAAATAATTTTCAAAAACATAATTCTACTTTGCCCCTGTGCTCCCACACAGAGGCCACAATGAGGTCAGATGTCAAGTCTTGCTCAGGAGCACTTCAGCAGGGAAAATGTGTGCTCACTGAGACAACGAATTTGAGGAATCTCTTTAAAGGACAGGCTCATTAACAACACAGCCAGTCCCAGGATGATGGAAAGTATAAAATTGTGGATTATGTTTGCAGTGCAGAATCCCAGGTGCTGTACTTTTAAAATATGTTTGCTACATCTCCCTTTGTCATAGCGCAGAACCCTGAAAACACACTTCAGTGACCTCCAGTTGTCATGTTGTAACTGCTCCCATAACTGCTGCCGCTGCTCCTGCTGCATGCGAGTTGCACGCCGCTTAGTCAGAATGACAAACCTCTGTATTGAATGGTTCCCTCCTTAATGGTTTTGCGCACTTAGTCTTGCAGACTTCCATGCCTCCATAAATTTCTGTTGTTCTCCACCCTTATTGTAAATCTTCATGGTAAGGCCACTAATAGCAAGTCCTAATAAGATCCAGAAGGGCCTCTGTTCTGTGGCCCAGTGATATAATCACATTTTTATTTGATAATCAAATAAAGGGTGGAATGAAATACTTGAAGAGCAATGTGCGGTTTCCCTTGGCTTTTCTCCTTCTCCCTGGCAGATTTTCATCTCTAATCTCTGTCCTTAGTTGGAGATGGAGATTGAGCGTGTTTCCATTATGATTAATAACTGCTCTCCATTAAGAAAGCATTAATCTAACACTAAGCAGAGACTATCGGTGACAGGGAGCCATTGAGAAAAACGGAGATGATAAATGTGTGGGAAGAGTGACATCACCCAGCCGCAGACTTCAGCTTCAACATCATGGGGGATCCCTGCAGAGGAGAGGACAAGTTGTAAGGACCCCACTGCGTCTTGGCACAGTTTGCCAGGGATTAAGATGGGAAGGAGGCAGCTTCACGCCGCAGAGCTCTGGCAATTGGCCAGCCCTTGTCGATGGCACACAGTGGAGCCAACCAGCTTCCTTCAGTGCAGGCTGGCTTCCCTCAGTTCCTACAATGGCTCTTTTTGTCTGTATTATAAAATACGGAGCGTTAACTATATTTTTATTTTAACATACTTTGATTATTCCAAGCAATTACCAAGTGATACTAAGGTGATACAAATTGACAAACTTGTGCTTAGTTGGTTTAATTAAAAGCAGAAAAGAGTACATTGGAACATTTTTTTTCCAAAAGATTTAACACATAATCAACTTATTTAGTCATGTTTAACAAACAAAGTGTCCCTATTTGTAAATATTTTTAAGCAGAAGCATTCCAGTTCAACTATCTGAAACTATGAAAAACAGACTCCATGATTTCTTTTTTCCTGTATACTTCATTTTGACACACAGCTTGTCAAAATGAGTTGAGCTGGAAACTTGGCTTGTTAAGCGTCAGTGATCAATTTCTCCCACTTCCCTCAAGTCAAGAGTCCTCCTCGGTGTGTTGCAGAAAATCTGATTTCAATCAACATGATATTATCACTTCTCTCACTCAGTTCCAGGCCATATTCTCCCCCTTACACACACACACACACACACACACACACACACACACACACACACACACACACACACACACACACACACACACACATGCACACCTCTGTTTTTTGGCCAAGGCACAAGTTATTTTAAAAAGTAATATGCTTCCTCATCAATTCTGTGCTATTTCAAGAGACATTTACACCACCCTAAAATTGGTTGGACAATTCTGCATATTGTGTTGAGCTATGAAAGCACTTTTAGACAGATAGTCCAGCACCACTTGAGCCACCAAAGAATGAAAATTGTGGTCATAAGAAAAATAATTTTGGCTGCTGTGCCTCATTTTTCCCTGCGGTAGTTTCTAATCAACTCAGATGGAGTCCATCAAAGTTTGAACAGTGGTGGGTCAGCCGCGGATGGTTTGGTTTTCTTTGGGGGAGGTGCTGGAAAAGTAAATTGTTAAAATATGATGGTGGGGTGTTGCCACCCTGCCATTCTAGAGCTCTGCACACATATGGATATTGTTGAAATGCATACACTAATCTCATAATATTGAGATATCTGCGTCCCTCCAAGAGCAGAAGCTAAAAAAAAGGGAAATAACTGTTGAGAGATTTGTCATTTTCCAAAGTCTTTCCAAAGAGTTAAAGCACTACATAATGATATATTTCAACATTTCAACAAAGTCAGTGGGAGCAGACACTTACAAGAGAGAATTTGCAGACTTGAATGTAGAGCTGCGTAACTTCTGCCTCTGTGACTGCGACCTCACGTCCTGTGCTGTGCTTGTAACTCTCCAGATAGGCCGTCAGCCAGTCCCTCTGCAGCTCCCAGCTCGGGTAGAGGCTGTAGTTTACATCATTTACACCTTGAACGCGACACATATATGTACACATTAGTGGAACGACCGGCAGTGCTAATATTCAGCACAATGCCTAAAATAACTGTTTTGAAGACTTGCCACTGAACTATATCTACTCTGAGTGCAGCAACAGCTCTTTGGTCAACACTTGTCAGATCCACTTAGGCTGTGTAATTGGCCGGTGAACAGTATGTTGCAAACACAAAATGGACAAGTTATAGGAAAGCAGCATGGAAACTGGATGACAACATGTTGACAACATGTTGTAGCATGTTATGCACATATAATTTCAGAGAAAAATTGTGCTTTTTACTGCACTTTATTTATTTGACAATTCTACCTTACATGGAAAACATGACCTACAGTATATAAATGTTCTGCAACATAAATAAGCAGCATAAGCTGAATCTGTTCACTTCTACATAAATCAGCAATGATAACCTATTAACAAAATATAATAACACTTTTTTTTAATTCGAATTTTGACTTGAAGCACATTGTACAGATAATATTTATTTATTTTTAATTCAGCTATTTTTATGTTGTCAGTACAAAAGCACTTTCTGCAACTTTCTGCAAGACAAATCTTCATTCAGGACACAATGTACCATCAACTAAAGTTTAAATTCTGCTTGAGTTATAATCAGGAAAAAAGGTTATTGAACTGCACTGAAGAACCCAATAAAAAAGTTTGAATATTATATTTTTTTTAAAAAATAAATAGTGTTAAAGGTGCAATAGCCTTCACTCTGACATGTGATTCGTGTGCATATTTTCTGCCCCATTCAGTAACTACTTAGATTCATAATCAATTTTCTGAGGTTGGACCGACTTTGCACAAGACATAACTTCAGTTACTATCATTGGGAATTGGGGATAATTTGCAAGTTATGACTTGAAAGCTGAATAATCTAAAATTACTGCATTGATGATTGTTCCACAAATATTCAGGCAGTCCTTGTCAAGCTTTGCTATTACACAGCTGGCCCATCAAGGCCACTTTCATCACTGTGCAGAATACACACTGAATTTTTCTGAACAGCGTCACAAGAAGGAGATCGTTTCATGGTACATTACTGTGTGACAGGAACGTAACATGATGGAGTCAGAGACACCACGACATGCAAAATATCACATCCTGTATTTACAATATTCATTGCAGTCATATATTCCACATTAGGCAATCTTATATGTTCTGGCTGTGAAAAAGATTTCGAGGTAAATTGAACTTATTTTCATCACAACACAGACCTACCGGCAAATTCGTTGAAGTGGTTGCCGATATCGAAAGCCTGGTAGTTATAATCAGCATACTCGTAGTCAATGAATTTCACCATTCCTGATGGATGTAGGAGAAGAAAGCAGCTGCAGTTACTAGGACAACATGACAAACACATTTTAGCTATAGGCGTGCAGCCGATGAGCCTCCCTGTTTTTTATGGAAAGTACAGCAGCCTTGTTGGAGTCAAAGGAAGAGGGAGTCTCTTTGGACTGAACATGAACCATTCTTGTAAAATATGTGAGAAAAATGAAAAAAAAATCATAACAGAACACTACAAATGAGGTAAGACGTTAACTATGAGGGAATGCATTTTCAGTAATGCGAAGACTGCTTCTGTATGCAAAACAAAGGGGAGAGGTGTGACGACTGTGAGCTGCACACTCATCTATTTAAGCATTAGCTTCAGAAGCAATGCCGCTCTTCAGCTAGAATTAAGTTAGTTTAGCATTAGGCCTCCTTTTATTTGTTACTGTGCTCAGGTTAATGAAGTAAAAAAAATAATTCTCAAACCATTGCATTGCATTGCATGTTTATAACCAACATGTTTTCCTCACCCTCTTTTTGGTTGTAGATGATGTTCTTTGTCAGGAGGTCATTGTGGCAGAGGACAGTCGGCGAGTCAATCTGAGAGAGGTGTCTCTTCAGTGACTCCATTTCCAGTAATAAAGTCTCAGAGCTGGGCACCTCTTGTAGATCTGCAGAACTGCAAGAGGTTAAATTGCTGAAATTACTTTTTTATGTTGGAAAGGACAAAACTGTCACTCCAACCTTTCTAGGAACGTTTTATGAAAGAGGGATGTCTTTAACTCACAGCTGCACTAGGCAAGCAGGTAAAGCAGCGGCCCAAGTTCAACACCCAAAGTCACCAAAGGTTGTGTGATGTTTTACACCAAAAGCTGCAAAAAGAGCTTCAGCATTTAGTTTTAGTCAGTGAAGCTCAAAAATACATTGGCTTCCAGTTAGAAAGCCAGTAAAATAGATTTCTAGTCTTTGTGATCTATTAATTTATGATGGAGTATGACAACATTGCAGCGTAGTATCGGCACAGATAATTTGGGGTGGGGGAGGTATGCGCTCGACTGAGTGCCCTATTTGTGATTCAGTATAAAGTTGTCATTAATCATCAGCTGTCTAGTTTGGTGAAAATGCTTATAGCCTGACAATAACCCGCTTGTATTCAACTCAATTCAGAACACGTCCTTGTACATTCTACCGCTGGGATAGTCGAGCATGGGAGGAGTCTTTCTTCTTAAAAAATGCAAGTGAGTGAAAAACAGAGAAAAGACATGCTGAATTGTCATATGAGAGTTTTTGCATTCTTTTTCTGCCTTTTTAAAGTGGTACTATTATCCTTTTTTTTTTTTTTTTAAATCTCAATCACTGGCTTTAAGCAAAAGATCCCCAGTTCATCCTGGGATCCCTTTGGGGTTGCATCAGAAAGGGGGTCTGGTGTTAAAAAAAACAAAACAATATATAGATATATATATCAAACACTGCCTGCGGCAGTGACTGCTTGTGAATAAGGGAGTAGCCAGAACTAGTGTTGCCTCGCTAAGGCTCAGTCAAAGCCACAATTACCTGTGACTCACTTGCCTGATTGTTTGTGTTCACCAGTAAAGAATTTTATTTCCTGAATTTCAGCAGAGCGTTATCTACTGTGTCTTATGTCTTTCAGAAGCTCAATCTTGATTTTTACTTTAAAATTGTCTTTTGGGGGGTTTGAATCCAGTCTGGGACCTTTCTTTGTGGAGGTGGTTGTCCCCATGTCTGTGTGGGTTATCTTCAGGTCCTCTAAAGGTACCCCAAAAAACATGCATGGGTTAATTGGGGAGTCTACATTGACCGTAGGTCTGAATGGCTGTCTGTCTCTCTGTGCAACAGATCGGTCCAGGGTGTACTCTGCCTCTCACCCCATGACTGCATGACGGGTGGGATAGGTTCCAGTCCCCCCAACCCCACGGCCCAGAATTGGATACGCTAAAGAAGATGGAAGTTTTTTTCTTTTTTTTTTTCCAATGAAAATCTGAATTGAACTTGTACAAGAATCTTTTGGTACACTTGGTAAGAGGAATAAGAGAGTTTGTGAGAAGAAAGTAGAACTTTGTCATGAACTCCACGCATTTCCTTCCAGGAACAACATGTTTGTAAACTGACACAGTTCAGCAAGCCTCACTGAGAGGTTACATGCCTTGTTTTCACTCTGTTGATTACTCAATCTATCAAAGAAGCCACTAATGTCCTTGGATGTCAGTACAAAATGCACCTGGATGAAATGCTGCACAAGCATCCGTCTCCTAATTAATTTTTGTGTTTCCTTTTCAGTCCCAGCGACTGCCACGGCAAGAGGGTACTTTAAACAGTGTAATTTAAACACTACCTATTTATTCGAAAAGGGAACAAACAGATGCTCCGGTATTATACACACTTGGAGACATAATTTAGTGAGGCCTGCGAGGAACGCACAATAAAAGCAAAAGACGACGAGCCTTGTTTACAGTCGTGGCACAGAGGCTCTGCTGACTACACGTCCTCAACAACACAACAAGACAGTTTGTATGTTATCTTACTTCGCTCCATTCAGCAAGTCTACCTTCCTTCTGGGATGGATAGATTGAGGGCAGATTGACTGAATAAAAAGAAGATCTAAACTGTGATGCGTGTACCTGCAAGCAAGCACGGTACATGCAGCATTTTAAAATACCAATTTCCTGGTTACAAGCTCTTTAATAAAATAACTCAAAAAAGTTATATTTTACTTTTATTCTCAAGTGACATTGTACAAATGTTGTACGTTTTATTTCCAAACTGCCTTTTTAAAACATATAGGCCCAGAATAGCGTGCTTGATTCACGTCTACTTGCCTGCGACAGCTTTATTTAAAATCGGCCCCCTCTGACATGCCTAATTTATCTATCTCCTCTCTAATATGAAATAAAACGCTCAGCTGAATGGTGAATCACCCTGATTCCTTTTCAACCAATCCACTCCTTTAACCTAACAAACTGACTTTCGCATAGGAACCCACGATTACTTGGAATCAAAAGCTAAATGAAAGACTTACATTGACTTTAAATGGAAACCTGTCGTCTTGCCATCAGATCTTTTCCTCTCTCTTTTCATGAAAAACAGTGCGTCAAGTACATTCGCCTCCTGCTCCCTGTCAAGTCTCTGTAAGGTAATTAGTGGAATTTCCTCCTCTGGCGCTTCATTATCAATGTGCCTTATTTACATATGATTTCAAACACCAGCCGAGCACTGCAGATTTTCTTTTCTTTTTCTTTTTTTTTCTCTTTTTCTTTTTTGCAGTTTTATGCAATTTGTAGGAGTGCAAACGGGAGACGTAGCAGGGGGGCTTTGGAAGAAAAAGAGGTTGCACTCTTGCTTTCCTTTGCTTTTCTTTCTTTTCTCTCCCAACTCTGACTTCTACTGTGCTCTCTCTCTCTCTCTCTCTCTCTCTCTCTCTCTCTCTCTCTGAACCTTGCAGCTGCTGCAGCCTCTTTTACTCTCCCCCTTCCCTCATCCCTTTCTCTTTTCCTTCTATCTCTCTCTCTCTCTCTCTCTCTCTCTCTCTCTCTGCACAGCGGGTGGCTTGAGAGCTGAAGACCTCCTCTGCAGGTGCAGCCTCTTCCTGCTCTCTCTGCCTTTCTTTTACCATTTCCTCTGAATATCACATTCATATCAGCACTCATACATTCTCAAGTACAAAAGTTTCTCTGATGCTTGTTTAGAAGCTCCCCCCCCCCCAGTCTTTTCTCTTTTTTTTGCCTCTGTGCTATGTTTTGCATGCAGTTGCGCACTCAAGAGACCAGTTAAACTGCAAACAGACACACACTGAAGATATTAGTTAAGATTAAAATAACCAAATTTCAAATTTTTTTGTATTTGAAACCTCAGATTCAGTTGTAGTGTCCCCTCCATTATTATCCGAGTAGTTCTTCCCACCCCGTTATGATACATACTGCACCCTAAATACGGATCATTTTCAGGTAATTTTGAGTTGCTCTGTATCTACTTGAGCATGAGCAGCGCTGGACAGTGTAGTCACAAAAATGTCTCACAATATAGCACCATCTATTGGGCCTCTAAATGTGGTGCATTCTCCTCTTGTACACTACAGTATGATCCATCTTCAGACATACGTTCAATGCTTTTAGTGTCGCATTGTGGGTGAAACTGAAGAGCTCTCACAGTTCTCTCCAAAACTGGAGCTTAGCAGGAAACATGCAACATTAACAAAAGTCAACTTTGAAAATGTTTTTGGTAAATAAAATAAAAAATCCTGGAATCTGATATGGAACAGTGAGTCTCATATTGTAGGTTATAGTTCCCATGTGGCCTTATTCTTCCTTGGCAGTGTATCCAATTATGTATAATTTGGTGTCTTTGTCATTTTTTTTTAATTTTTACAGTTGGTGATAAAATAAATGAATTAATTTAAGCGTGATGGAGGCAGTTTAAAGGTCTTCTGATGCATTATAATCTTGGTGGTCACATTAGTTAGAAGTGAAAATATTGTGTTACCAAAAAAACCAAAAAAAAAACCCCCAAAATTATATTGCTTAATTACACAGATTTTATCTGAGAGCTTTATGAGAACTTTGTTTTTATGAATCCTGGATGTCTTATCATAAAAGTCTCACTGCTTCAAAGCTTCTTCTTTATGAATGACTCATTCATTTCCTAACTGCCGTGCATGCTGAAAGAAAAGTGGCTAGAACACTTGGGCCCTTCCAGCTTCTGTTTGCATGGACTTCCGACCCCTTTACTGCAAACACAACTAAGTTACCGATAAGTGACCGATAAGGGAGAGCTCTGCAGGAAGCTCGCGGCCAAGAGCCTGTTTCTTTGTAGTGTCTTCAGCAACCCATCTTACCTCTCACCCCTTAACCGGTCACTGCCAGTAATACCACTCCCCCCACCTCATCTCTCCGACCAATGACAGCTCACAGTGATGGCTTCCATACGCATAGTGAGGGGTAAATGCATGTTGCCTGTTAAGCCAGGCAACATTTGGGTGGACAAGAGCAATGTGAGAAAATGATAAGCCATCAGTGCAAGAGCTGCTGCCTAAAAGATAAAATTGTAGAAAATGAAACTGGTTTCTATCAAAGAGATGACAGCAACAATTAACCATTGGAGAGCCTGCTGTCTGAATCTCAACAGGTATTTGTTTAAAACATGTTATTTTCAGCGTAGCAGATAACTGACCCCCCACCCCCACCCCACACACACGCCCCCATACACACACACACGCCC
>JAVDPK010001737.1:156261-189570 GCA_034780415.1 Cichlasoma orientale | reverse complement strand
ACACACACACACACACACACACACACACACACACACACACACACACACACACACACACACACACACACAGTAAGAAAAGTCTAAATGTCTGAGCTGCCAGCTGAGCAGTCAGGAGGTCTCATAATGATTTTTCTTTCATCACCGTTTATCACAGAGACTCACTATAAT
The DNA here is from genome assembly GCA_034780415.1 of Cichlasoma orientale. NCBI lineage: Eukaryota > Metazoa > Chordata > Actinopteri > Cichliformes > Cichlidae > Cichlasoma > Cichlasoma orientale. The sequence continues at coordinate 189,402 of JAVDPK010001737.1, read as the reverse complement.
TCATGAATTATGTTTTGGTGTGTGGACTGTATAATTTTTTCCACTAGAAGGAAAAAAACGTGTACCTAACGTTTCCTCAGCTTTAAATGATACAGCAGTGTTTAATGGTAGCTCCTTGACTCACTGGACGTAGTGAGTTCATTCATGAAAATTTAATCAAGTAAATAAAAAATAAAAAAAGTGCCACGCTCAACTACCGCTTTTGAAAGTTTACTCCCTAAAAATACACGCAGTTGTTCAGAGTCAAAAATGGACTTCTGAACAATGTAAAGCTGCCAGATGAATATCAATTATTCACTATGAGACACGGGGCTGCTGCTGCTGCTGCTGCTGCTGCTGGTAAATTTGGAACTGACAGTTTCTGCATTTCATTTTACAGTCGAGTGTGAGAGTAGCAGAGGGTAAACTCACCATGTTTGTACTCTCACACTGCCAATGAGTCCCGACAGTAATCAGTGACATTTTTAGGGACCGTGATTTTAAACATCAGCACCATCAGCAATGGCACAAGCTCACGTGTCGTGAATAAAGCATTAACTCTATAGTTTCCCTTCTTGGTTCCTTCATGATTACACACTTTGTTTATATATATGGCCGAGCCTCTTCGTGCTGCCGCTGTTGGCACATTTTCACCTGTGAAAATAAACTGCAACCTTCCAGTCATAACACCGGGAATGTGGCTGATTCTGGCTCAAATATGTGCTGCTGGGAAGAAGAACAATTGAATGTCTGAGCTATAACTTCAGCTAAACATCGTCTGGCTGGGCTGGAGCTACTCATGGCTTTTACTGGAAGAACTTTAGTGACTTACTTTTATTCCAGATTGATGTCATCTCTCATTCCCCTTTTTATCTTTCTCTTAAACACATGCACATACTCATTTTTTCCAGTACACGAAAGTCTGGAATAGTGCCTCATGTACTGTTATTCTTCCCCCACTTTAATTGAGTTGTTGCATCCGACTACAAACAAATGACAAATTTCCTTTAGGGCCATCTTCATTTATTTGCAGTTTATCTGTAAATCACTGGGCACCCTTGTACACACACATTTGTGCGTGAGTGTTTAAGTGAGAGAGATTTACCTTGTCCAGTTGGTTGATGCCTTCCTCTACACAGCAGATGGAGGCCACTGTTCTCAAAGCGTGCGCATAGAGATCTCTAAAGCGATCCTGTCTGCAGATCTTAAACAGGGCTACCACAGCTCCTTCCTGTGGAAAAAAATGATATATTTAAGCATAAGGAGAAAGGTTTGTGTCACTAATACGCACTGATGCTACTCTGTGTCACATTTAATTCCCACAATGGCACCATCTATCCTTGATCAGGGGAACAAGCTAAAGTTGCTAAGTCCTGTTTATAAAAATGAAAATCACTGCAAGAGAAGTTTATAAATATAAAATAGAGAAACTAGTTTTTTTGTTTGCCTAAACTCTAACCCAAGTTTTATCAGACTGTTTTTAAATTTAGGTCCAACTCTTCTGAAACCTTCACAGGCCTGACATCAGGTTTCTCAGCAGCAAATTAGACGAGCTACATCATTGTCAGCTCTTGCCTTGAAGCACACATTATTGTGCAAAACAATGGATCAAATTGCTTCTTGCTAGACTGTGCTGTGAGAGCCATCAATCTCTACATATTTAAGCCAATAGCAGCATACTGGTTTTAAAGAGTCCAAGAGACCCGGAATGACCGATGGATTTGGCCAGCTTTATTCAGCGAGCCTGCCAACAACAGAACTTATCAAATAACTCGCACAATTTAGCATGTCAGGTTAAAAAAAAAAAGTCAGAATATATATACTTTGTGAATGGAAAACACTGAGCAGGAAAAAAAAGATGATTTGCTAGCCGTAATAACCGAGCATTTTCTGTTCGATGTGCTTGGTGTAAACAAACAAAAATAGATCCTCCTGTATTGGCTGCATGTCCACTTTAAAGCACCCCTTTGACAAAAAACACTTGCAGGTATTGAATTCTATTCACTGTGCAGATAGCTAGAATTACCTGGAGGAAGATGAAGCCTGTAACTACCACCATTATCCTAATAAGGCAATTATACTGGGCTGGCATGTCTCATATGCTGCTAAGGCCATGCTGCCAGGGCTTGGAGTGGTTAATCATCCTGTCCTCCAGCCTGACCGCTACTTCCCCGTTTGCTGCCTACGCAGTACGGGTTCGCCATACCTGGAAGAACTACCAACACTGCCAGACAGCTTTCAGGAAACCTTCTAAAATCCTGAGAGGCTTTCGGGCTGATTCCAAATACCTGGGTGGTGCTGGAGAGCCTGTTGCTTTACTGTGACGCAAATGTCACTTAAAAGTAATTTTCAAAATTTGTCTGTGGAGATGAAAGCTTGAATACACTTCTGAGCATTTAAATGATTTAAATTCATGTTTTCTAGCTATTTTAAGAGCATTTGACATCCAGAAGTATAGAACCAAATTAAACAGGACAACACAAGGCGACAAATTATTTCTTGAAATTTGCAATTACACCCAAATTTCTCTCAAGCCCATTATAGTCAAAAGAAGATTATTATTTAATCAACAATAATTTGTATTTGGCAGTTTGGATGTGTCCTGGAACTTCCTGCATTTCCATTAGCACACAAAGCCTTAGGCTGGGAGAGCAGCAGCAAGACTCCCAGTACCAGACAGAGCCAGCATCAGTGATGACTTTTATTAAGTCAGACACAGCTTGGAAAGGAAGAGCTGCGGTGCAGGTGAGTTGCAAAGTGACTTACAGAGACAGCAACAACTGCAGGTAAACTAAATTAGCTTACCTCAGTCTCGTTTCAAGCAAAATGCCGTAACTGGATGATGGCTTTTGATGCATCACGTATCAATTAACCACATTTTTATGATATTCTGAGTGGGCCAAACTGTTGTAGCATCTACAGTACATGTAAAAGATACAGTAACTGCATACAGACAATGTAATCTTTCTTAACCTTTATATTGTGTTCAGGTCAAATTTGACCGATTTTCAAGGTTAGGTATGACAAAGGGTCTTCAGGGGCACAAAATAACATGCCATAATTTCTTCGTGTCGTAGGACCGCGAACAAAAACTGCTGTAGAAGAAGCTGACCGTGGTGGGAATAGTCAGGAAAAATGAACCTGAGCTTCCTCTTGCACTTCTTGGAACAGAGGACAAGTGAAAGGCGATAAGGTGGCCAATATCACATTGGATGTTTCTGCACAAATCCATTTGTGATGCGGACGGAAAAACATCTTGGATGGAACATTGGAAAACCCTTTAAGAGAAGGATTTTTCTGGAGATGTCTCTGATAAATCTCCACACTGAAAGATGACAGAGGCCGCCCCAAACCCAAACCTCTGTCAGTCTGGTGAGAGAGCTTCAGGCTACATCCACACCAGCAAGGAACCAGACGAGGACAGAAAAATTTGCCCTACTTGCTCCACATGTAAGAAACACATCTGCAAGCAGCACACTAAAACAATGAATCGCATACTGTGATTCATGCATGTAAACAACACACACACACACACACACACACACACACACACACACACACACACACACACACACACACACACACACACACACGCACCATATTGTTTTCAATGTTCAATTTATGGTTTCATTTTCAGTTGCAATTCTGAGTAAGATAAACTCGGTTTGATGAAATAAAGAGGACTTTTGGCCTTTTTCATAATATAAATCTATACATGTCTGTTAAAATATTTTTTTTAAAAAAGCACAGGTAGGTGTGTTCCAATATTAGTCTATTAGACTTCACTATAGAAACTTAATAGGTAAATTTAAACATGGTTTTTAATTGAAAACGAGTGGTATATTGTAAGATGAAAGGTCTATGGAGCCAAAAGAAATAACTGTGTTCACTTGGATATACATAAATGCTGAGTTAGCTATGAGGTGAAAAATACAGTAATATTGGATGATAACTATTGATTGTTTTTTAAAATCATGAATCAAATTTGTCTCATTAAACCTAAAGATGTGTGCGGCTTTCTAACACATAAAAAAAAAGAAAAAGAAATGGATCATTAGAAAACATCCCCCCCCCCCCCCTCCTGACTACAGAGTTTTGTTCCATCTTCACTCTCTGGTGGAAGCACCTTTCTATTATTTCATCCCCGCAGACTTTTCTTTTCACAGATTATTAGGCTTGCTGGCTTGTTTCTTTCCCCTGGCAAACAACTTGCACTTGGTGCTTCCACTGACTTCATCCTCATTCCTTAAATTGAGCCCACAGAACACATTTATTCTTACACTCATGCATTTTGGTTCTTCACATCAAGTGGAACTTGACTACTCATCGGAACATGCCTCTCTATTTGTGTATTTGCATGTATAACCCTACACAGTGTGTAATTTATTTCTGTCTCGTAATTTTCTGACTTGTGCTCTCCGGTCTGGTTGTACTTGTTAACACCAGCCATGCAGCTACAGGCAGTTTTCAGCAGGGTTTGTAAAAAGGAAAACAGTGAGTGTGTTTTCTTATAGAGACTTGGTGCCTTACGGGATGAGAAAGATGAAAACGAAGGGAGACTGAGATGTGTCTTTGTGCAGTCCGATCCTAATAGGGGTGTCACATTGAACATCTTCACGGGCTGTACTGTATTTCTAAGCTCTCTCTACCCACACAGCTTTGATGACATACTGGCTCTCACCAGGCCTGAGTTACTGCCATCTCATGCTCCACACGCCCTGCAGTTTACAGCTATCAGAGCAAGGACGAATCTGCCAACATGGACGCTTTTAGATCGGTATCTATCATGACAATAGGTAAACACTGAGAAAGCAGACTTACTTGTACATCATCACACAGTCACTCTCTAACATTCCAGCTGCTGTTTGATTTATGGCGTGGCACATGGCTCGGTGTTAAACACTGTCAGCTCATATAGCGTTTCTCTGAATGTTGTCACTGTGTTTGTTGACGCGTGTTATTCCAAAGACATGCCGAACACCACGCTGAACCATAAAAAGGTAGACATGTATGACTACGGCTCATCGCTGCAACACCAAAGAAAATAAAATACAGCTTGACTTCTTTTGATGGATTAAAGAATAAATATCGAAAGGCTTTTAGATGAATACGCAGGGCATTTATTTTGTTTGTTTTGTCATTTTGAGTGGGTCATGAGCTAAAGGCAGGCATGAATAGTGTTCAGCAATAATTTGTATGATTCGTTCCGACCTATTCAGAATGACAGATGTGTGCAATCAGTCGTCCCAAATCAGTCATGATTGTGTGAATACTCGAGAGTCTGATAAGCTGTCAATTACAGAGAATTGCTTTGAAAAACATCACCTACGAGGGTTTCAGATCACCCGAGAATAAAATGATTAATATGATTTGAAATAATGGGTTATTAAAATTAGGGCATAACATGAGAGTTGATAGATTTGATGACATTTTGTTTCAGTTTAGATCATGTGTGCAGCGTTTTTTATTTTTTATTTTTTTATTCCCTTCATGTCAATAAAATGTCTGCAAGTTGAGGAAACGCACATTTTTAATACATGTGATTGCCTTACTGTGCAGAACACAGTACATTTTATTTACAGCTGCTATAATTAGCACTGAAATATTACCAATTGTTCAAATGACTACCTGTGTGTGAAAAACCCACAGAGAATTATTGCTTGAGCGTGCTGAGCCTACAGGTCCAGCACATTAAGGTGACCGACTGTGTAGCCAAGTCATTTCTGTAATCACGGGTTGGGTTAGACTCCACCTCCGCATGGATTACATCAGATTTTGCAACCCGATTATTAAACGATTATTCACTTTATATTATTGCTAGCTATTAATATGGCTTCTACAACAAATCTTAGAGTAGGACTAACAGCAACCATCCCGTGTAATAAATGAGCAAAAGCAGCAAAACTCAGCTCCTATTGTCATGTAAATTATAACTTCACCCCTTAATATCACACAATTTCCACTTTAAAGCTACCTCACTGCCTCAAGCTGTCTGATATCCAGAGAGATGTTTAACATTATTAAACTCCACCCATCTAATCCTTTAACCTTTTTATACAACACACTAAAATCTGTCTGTCAGCAACACTGGCAAAGAGATGGAGAGTGCGGAAATATCAGGTCCCCACCCAAGCATTTAAAAGGCTAATTGCAGTTATTCAGTCCGTGAGTAAAGTCAGCAGGCAGTGGCTAATTTGTAATGAGTAAAAATGTTCAGATATGAGTCAGTGATACGCATCACTGTGAAGGGGTGTGTGAGCGAGTGTGATAGACAGCTGAAAGCTAGTTATCATCCATTGGTTTATAAATCCCAGTTTTGAAGCCTCAAGATGGGTATCTGGAGCATTGCATTTTTAAAATTATTTTTATTTATTCATTAATATAATTTTTTGGCATTTTAACATGGCCTTCTTTTCTCAGCCCTGGAGGTTGCTACTTTGTTAAGAAAGGGAGGCTTAAAAGGTAAAGACACCTGTGCAACCTGAATGTGTAATCAGTGCTTACGGCTAATGAGAGCTGACAGTATCGATCTTACAGTCTGGCTGCACACAGGGTGTATGTGTGTATGTGAGTGGGCCATCAGGAAGTGTCTTATCAAAAGTATCCTAAAAGCGGTCGGCTAACTAATGGCCAATTCAGACTTGCTGTCCAGTCTGTCTTGTCTTATCTCACAGTAAAATAGCTTTTGAGAGGCATGTATAAAGCGATCCTGTAGCTGGCACTCGTAGGTCTGCTGGTTAAGATGATGAATGCTGGTAAAGCTGGATTGTGTCATAACAGGAGTGAAACAAAGAAGCAAGATCCCAGTTTTAAAGCAAATCTACACTCTAAATTTTAAGATTATCAGCAAGTGACTAGGATGGTATAGAGTCTACTTTCGTGGCCCCAGTACCTTGGCAATGATGCTGCAGAGCTGAGGTCCATCCTGGGTCAGGGACAGCAGGTTGCTAATGGCACTACCAATGGTATGAAGGCTGTCTGATGATTCAATCTGTTTGATCAGAATCTGTAAGGAAGGTGAAATCTTCAGTATTTTATTCAAACAGTCGAAGGATACGTTCTCCACAGTTTATCTGAGCCTAAATTACATCAGTATCTTGTTTTTTTGTCAATTATTTTTCTGTTACTAACTCACACATTGTGCAACTATGCACTCATTAGGCATAATATTATGAACACTCACAGGTGAAGTGAATAACACTGATTATCTCTTCATCATGGCACTTGTTAGTGGGTGGGGTATATTAGGGAGGAAGTAAACATTTTGACCTCAAAGTCGAAGCAGAAAAAATGGGCACGCGTCAGCATTTGAGCGAGTTTGACAAGGGCTAAATTGTGATGGCTAAACGACCGGGTCAGAGCATCTCCAAAACTGCAGCTCTTGTGGAGTGTTCCCGGTCTGCAGTCGTCAGTATCTAAAAGTGGTCCAACACTTGGGACCAGGATGCACTATGAGAAGAAGGCAAGCCGGCATAGACAGTGTGATGCTTTGGGCAATGCTGTGGATGCCGTGCTGGGAAACCTTGGCTCCTGCCATCCATGTGGATGTTACTTTGAAATGTACCACATACCTAAGCACTGCTGTAGACCATGTACACCCTTGCCACTAACTCTAATATTCATCAGTATCTACAGGTCAGTCAACCATGATTTAAAGGCAGTTGTTACATTTACCCTCTGCAAAATTTAAATGAAAGCCTTAACCAGCAGGGGGAAGCATTTTACCAGTGGGTAAGTTTGTTTAAATTGTTTTAAGAACATTATTTTCCAGAAAGACTTTAAATTGTATGAAAATGTAAACCTCCTTGTTCTCCTTAATTTCTTGGTAATGCAAAAATGGTTTCTCTGCATGACAGCGTAAACAAAAGATGTTAGTGATGTTTATGTTTCAGTTGAAATAATTGCACCCATGAATGTATCCTTGTCATGGTCCAGGGCCAGTCAGGGTTTTGTTTTCCTTTAGGTGGACTCCGCCCACTGGCGGTGCCTGCTGGTTTCCCACGCTTGAACGCTTCACACCTGTTCATAATTCACTCATTGCTAGCCAATACTTGAAGACCAGCTCGAGCTCTCATTCTTTGCCAGGTTGTCAGTGAAAGTAGTCGTGGTAATCAGGCTCCAAGTGGGTTCCTCATGGTCTTCTGTCTCTCAGCAACCTGCTCAGTCTGATGAAGAATCCCACTCATGTCAGTAACTCACCTGCAATTCTGAGCTGTTCCACTCCTCAGAGAAAAAGATTAATATTCACATGCCTTCCTCGACTGAGTTGCACACACTTACACATAAAACCCCACCACAAACCCTCAAAACAGCCCAAACGACGATGAACCTATCTATTAAAAAAATATAAACCCACTTAAGTTGTTTAGACTTGATTGATGAGTCATTTTAGCACACAACAACACAGCTGAAGAACCAGAATACAGAAACGACATACCCGGATCTCATTGGCTAAAGCCATGTCAATCATGTTGCTGAACGAATCACTGACATCTGTCAGGATCTCATGGATGGCTTCCCTCATGGATTTCAGGAAGAATTCATCATCGGTGTGAAGGCACCTGTGGGTGCAAATAAAATGTTTGATTAAAAAAAAAAAAAGTTTTTGCTGTTTTGATTTGAGAACTGTATATTCGCATTGTAGATTTTACCTCTCTGTAATATTAGTGAGCTCCATGCACTTTCCCAGTAAAGACTTCTCATACTACAACAAAAGAAGAATATTTAAGTGATCAGACCTCTGGAGTTGCAAATGCAAATGTTATTCTTATCCAAGTGACTCTCAGTGGAGTACAGCTTCAGGTATTTGTAGAAAAGAAAATAGTGCCGACTCACTTTTAATTCATGTTAAACAGTTCCAAGTCATTAGAGACCAGGAACATTTGTCAGCTGTATTCATTACTGTAAAATGGGCACTTTTTGGGGGCAAAACCCATTTTCAAAATCTACCATCACCTTCTGCATCTCAGGTGGCGTGCTTCGGGCAGCACTGTACTCGTGCACCAGTGAGCGAACATGGCAGTTTGCCCGTACAGCTGTGCTGTGGACCCTCTGCCAGCGCCCCTTCTCCAGCCGCTGAAACATCTTTCCCAGCTCTGTGCTGACCACCAATGCTCGGCGAAGGAGTGTCTGCAGGTTGTTTCTGGCCACGTGGTCCCCTGCACCAACCCCGGAGGCCACAATCAGCTCTCCCTGCTGGGAGTCCTCCTCTACCCCGATGGGTTTGGCCTGGAGGACGCACATGCACTCCACCTCCGTCATGTGGCGGAGGTCTTCCATCCAGCGCTGGACTGAATCAACCTGCAGAGTCTGTGCATGGGTACTGTGGGAAAAAGAAACAGAATTACTGATTAAAAAATGGTAATGTAAAAGTCTCAGTGAGAGTAGGACTTTTTCTCAAGCCAGAGGTAAAAGAAATAAGCAGAACGAGCAGAGATATAGATTTAAACTTAATATATTTATTCACCACATGTTTCTTTTTTTAAATCAACACAATTTCAAGAAATACCCTGGTGTTCTCCCCATGTTTGCATATGTTCTCACAGCTTGCTGTGTATACCTGGTCCACAAGATGAAGGAAGATGCCACATAGCAGGGTTCGTTTGCCTCTATTGATTCAGGTATGCAAAGAAAATGTATTTCCCTGCTTCTTGCTTGCTGAAAGTAAATCAACAGGAATTGCATGTTTGGTGCACAAACAGCGCCGCGTCCATGTAATAAACGTACACAGTTTCAGTCAGATCCTATGGAGCCGAGGACAGTGTTATGTTAGAGAGGACATCATTAAAGCTGACTGGCCTGGTCACTATATCTTAAGCTCATTTAAATGAGAAAAATATAATCATCTTTGCCTCCTCCACAAGATATAACATGGTTAGTCAGTGGAAAATTAAGGAAATTCAGAGTGGTTGTTAGGAAAATTTTACTTGTCTGTGCCACCCTTGTGCTCTCTTCATATCATTCTTCCTTCTCTTTTTTTTATGTTGTTGTTCTTCTTTTTTGTCCACAATATACTATAAACCTGTTGTGATAAAACAAACACGCAAACAACTGTTTGCTAACAGGGCCACTGCTAATTAGTTGTTCTCTAAACCCCTCATCCAAACATCAACTGTCTCATTAAATCTTAGCAACTTTATCCCATCATAGCACATCTGTCTGCTCTGGTACAGACTACTCATGGTTAGATTAAAGAGAGGACAGTGTGGGACTCAAAGATGGAGCCTGCTCACTTGAATACCAGTCCCCTGCCTCATGGGTCAGAAAGTATTTCTAGCTTGCTGCTTTACAGCACCACTGGACATTTGCATTAGTGTTTTCCCCTGAGAGCTCCACCTTCAAGTTCCTGCTTAACCCACAAACTTTTCATTGTGATGATCACAAAAATAAAAGTCAGAGCATGTTGTCTTAGTAGCAGTACAGTATTCCAATCTTAATATTTAGCACTAGGGCTCTACGTAACAAGAGATATAAAATTAGCATTTAAACAATCTAGTCTTTTGTTTATTAATGTTTAGCTAGCCTATCATTAATTTCCTAACTTGGTCTAGTTCCATGTTAGTTGCAACACAGCATTATTATCATTACTATCAGTAGTTAGAACATAATTAACTAACCAATTAAAATAACATTAATATTAGTTATGTTGTTTTGGGAAGTTACCTAGAACAAAGAAAACATTCTAGGTAACTCCCCCAAGCTATCCCCAAACCTGATTTTGAACTCCAGAGTTCATTGTATTGAAGCAAATCAAAATGTACTCAGTAGTTTGTATGGCCCCCTCGTGCTTGCATGTATGCCTGACAATGTTGGGGCATGCTCCTAATGAGATGATGGATGGTGTTCTAGGGGATCTCCTCCCAGATCTGGATCAGGGCATCGCTGAGCTCCTGGACAGTCTGAGGTGCAACCTGGCGGTGTTGGATGGAGCCAAACATAATGTCCCAGAGGTGTTCTACTGGATTTAGAACAGGCGAGCCTGATACCTAATGGCAGTCAGGATGCCTGTAGAGGTCTGTGCATCCCTTCATGGATGTCTGCCCAGACCATCACTGGCCCACCACCAAACCAGTCATGCTGAATGATGTTACAGGCAGCATAACATTCTCCATGCCGTCTCCAGACCCTTTCATGTCTGTCACATGTGCTCAGGGTGAACCTGCTCTCATCTGTGAAAAGCACAGGGCACCAGTGTTGGACCTGCCAATTCTGGTATTCTGTGGCAAATGCCAATCAGGCTCCATGGTGAAGGGTATTGAGCACAGGGCCCGCTAGAGGATATCAGGCCCTCAGGCCACCCTCATAAAGTCTGTTTCTAAGTGTTTGGTCAGAAAAATTCACATCAGTGGCCTGTTGGAGATCATTCTGTAGCTTTGGCAGTGCTCATCCTGTTCCTCCTTGCACAAAGGAGCAGATACTGGTCCTGCTGATGGGTTAAGGATCTTCTACAGTCCTGTCCAGCTCTCCTAGAGTAACTGCCTGCCTCCTGGAATCTCCTCCATGCTCTTTAGACTGTGCTGGGAGACACAGCAAACCTTCTGGCAATGGCACATATTGATGTGCCATCCTGGTGGAGTTGGACTACCTGTGCAACCTCTGTAGGGTCCAGGTATCACCTCATGCTACCAGCAGTGACACTGACCTTAGCCAAATGCAAAACTAGTGAGAAAACAGTCAGAAAAGACGAGGAGGGAAAAATATCAGTGGCCTCCACCTGTAACACCGTTTCTGTTTTGGGGGTTGTCTCATTGTTGCCCCTCTGCTACTTAACTGACCAGATTAACATCGCACAAGTTTAACCGACTTGATGCTAAACTTGGATTAAAAAGTGTTCCTTTCTTCTTTTTTTTTTTTTAGAGCAGTAAATAAGTTGAGTTGATGTGTAGCAAAGGCTCTGTTAAAAAAAATAATCCTAAAACTGAGTGACTATTCTTTTAAGAAAAGATATCAAAAGTCTGACTAATATAATAAAACAACTTTTGATAGCAATTCTTAAGCAACTAGACCTAAAATCGATATCTTAAATTTTAGTTAGTTTTGGTTTCCTTTCCACTCACAAATGCTGCAATTCAAAATTACAAAATTCTAAAGTACATCTGAACTGGCCTCGAGGAACCAGTGGGCCTCGACGCACCACTTGGGAACCGCTGATATAGGTTATACATGCAAACTCCATTACAGCCACTGGAAACTACAACATTCAATTCTCAAACACCAAAATCAATAATGTGTAGTCAAGGTCAGTTATTCATAGATAATTGCCATCTTCTGTCCTTGTTAGTCTAATCCCCCATTTCCCCTCAGTACTGTGATGCTTTAAGAACCAGCTTTACTGAGCAAACACTCTCCCCACTTCAATCTCTCCCAGCAATGACCCTAATGAAGGTAGGCTTAAGGGGGCAATCCAGAGGCCAACATCCAGTGAGGCAAAGCTCCCTGAAAGAGGATGGGTCGATGGCTACAACAGCCACCTCTGCTATGAGTGAACACATAGGAAAGGGTCTCTAATGAAGATGGATATTTTCCCCTTGGCTCTCAGGCACTGCAGTTTGTATGAAATGGCAGCTAGCTAGACATATTTTGATATTGCATTTGTATCGAGTGTTTGCTGATATCATCTGAATTAGGCATTGTTGTGTATGTACATTTATCACTGTAGGTAACATCTTCAACTCGTGTTTTAACCTCTATATATGAGCAATAGCTGCTTACACAAGAACGAATCATTAGAAAACCACAACTCTAATTATATCTAATGCCGTAATCAACCTGATTACAGGGCAACTGTGTACTAGAGAATGGATCGGCACATTTATATCACATTAATTTAAATACTGAGTTGGCCATGAAAGCCATAGCATGCACGTGCTGGTAATATATATCCATCTGAAGAAGGATATAGTGGCTGTAGAGAGACGCAGCTCAATGGTTCAAAAACTCTGTGGCAGATAAATCTCCTTCAATTGTGAGAGAATAAAGATGTAATTAGCTATAAATTTAAACTAGAATAAGTAACTGCACGGAATAGTAAGTATTAATATGGAGCTTACTCTGCTAAGTGGGGTAAAAAGCTTCAGTGATCATCAGATATGAGTTTTTGCTTAACCCTACCTGGGCAATTAAAGATATTAATTTCTTCCAAATGTTCCTTGCAAATAAAATACTACTGAACTCTGTTTCCACCTTTTTTTTTTTTCACTTATTTGAAAACCTCTTAAAAACCACTCTAGTTCTTGAAATGTCCTTTGCTGGTGATTTGTCATACAGTGGTGAATAACACAGTTATTCAACCTACGTGCTAAATTAGCCACAAAGAGCTTGATAACTGCCAAAACTAGAGGTTTGTTAATTACAGTTTTCATTTTTTGGATGACAAAGAAACAGAAAAAGATGTTTAATGGTAAAATGCGAATATTTGCAATTCTTTCCAAAATGTTCTTATTTCTATCAGTCCAAAAAAAATGTGAATTGTAAACCATTTCCTCAGTTATATCATAGCATCACATAAGGATGAACCCATCTGGATTTACACAACCAGCAAGCCTCAAAACACTCCCGTCATCACAGATGAAAATAAATAAATAAAAGATAATAATAGGTTTGTTTTCCAAAGGAGGGGAAGCGGTGCACTTCAGCTTGCAGGGCATGACAAATATTTACATGCGGGGCCAAAAGAGGGTCAGGCGACAGCAACTCTATTATCCCAGGCAGGAATCCTGCAGTGATGAAGCATCCGTGCTTCTCATCTGCTGGCAGCTGGCAGCAAACTGAGCGATGGTGGCGGCAGAAGAGACGGGAGCCGGTTAATAGGCGATATCTGTGTTTTTGCTACACCTTTCTATTGTTGTCTGTTTTTCCTATTAATGTTTTTTTTTTCATTATGATGAGGTAGGAGGGATACAGGCTACTGTTCAATAGTGCAAATTCACATAATAGTAGGGTTTCTTGCACAAAGTTTTTCAGCCTGCACCTTTGCAAATAGAAAAACACAGAGTAGCAACAGGTTCAGCTGCTTAAAAAAGGGTAAACTTGCAAAATACATAAATTTAATCAAGAATGTAAAGTGCAGCGGGTGAAATGCAATCTCTGAATGTTAAGATGAGAGGCTGATCTTCATCGAAAAAGGGTGAATCCTCTATAGATTTACAGAAGAAGCCGGGTTCCTGTGCCACAGTGAACTTGCCCTTCCTGTAACACATCAGGGGAGAATTATAAATGGAGCTTTTAGATGATTCACTTTTTAACTTTTTATGTATTTGCGGCACATGGAGTTCTGCTGCATGAGTCACTGTCAGGCTGCTGCTGTCTGTGGAGCCCCATAATGATCTATCCTTTAGCTCTACTCCAGATTTATGAAACAGCGGGGCTTGTGACTGCAGAGTCAGTTTGTGAGTGTGTATTCTTGTACTTCTCTTGTTTGAAGGGTTACGTTGGCTTTAGTTTAAAATAAGGGTTAGAGATGGGCTATGCTCAGTCACGAGGAGTCTGTTTGATGTTTCCTGGCATGTAGGGAAATCTTTACGGGTGTTCCAAACTGCTGGGCTCAAAGGCTGAATGAAAGGCCAGCCGTCATGGCACTTGGTTGTTGAAATAAAAAGTGACAGAAATAGAAAGTTAGAGACAAAAATAAATAAATAAAATCAAACTCCACATAGCCACTTCACATGAAAGTGGGTGTGAATATCGTAGTGTTGGTTTTGAAAAGTGGGGTTTTGTTGAGGCAAGAAAATGCATTATGTATTATAAAGTTTTCGGTTGTTGTTGTTGTAAAAGACACTTTTTCTCTCCATACAAAAGTGATGCCAATGATAAAAGCTGCCACTTTCTCTGATGATGTCTAGAAAAAAAAGTATAAGTATCTGTTAGTTGGCAGGCTTGCTTGCTAGACATCAAAGGGACGTTTTTTACCAAAAGGTTGAAAATTACATGAGTATTTACCTTAAATTAACAGCTTCAAAGCCCTTTTTGATGGTACATTGACCTAAAATTGGAAAATTGCTTTATAGCTTAGTGTCACACACCACCAACTAGTCTATGGGCCAAAGCTCATAATAAGGAGAAGCTAGGTCTCTATTGCCAGAAAGGATATCATGGCAGGGCTAAGAGATCAAAGAGGAAGTTGAATGAAGAAGCTAAGAAGAAAAAAAAAACAAAAGCAAACAAGCAAGAGGTGAGACAAGAGCAAATCTTGCACCAGCAAGAGAATTTATCAAACCAAAGCCTGCAAGACACAAGTTGAGCTGGTCCTCCTGCTGACAGCAAGTAACACATGCCAGTGGGAGGTAATGGTGCCCCCTACAGTGCAACAGTAGGG
The DNA here is from genome assembly GCA_034780415.1 of Cichlasoma orientale. Classification (NCBI taxonomy): domain Eukaryota; kingdom Metazoa; phylum Chordata; class Actinopteri; order Cichliformes; family Cichlidae; genus Cichlasoma; species Cichlasoma orientale. The sequence continues at coordinate 174,110 of JAVDPK010001737.1, read as the reverse complement.
GGCAACCAGAAAGAGAAATATCAGTTTCATAGTGTTAGTCGAACTAAATTAGCCATCAAAACTTGTGTTTTGACGGCAAACTTTTGTGTCAAATTCTCAAAGGTCAGTGCTTCTACAGCCTTACTCAGAGCAGCTGCCAATCACAGCTGTCATAACATTTCAGAACATTTAAAAAAAAAAAAACTTCACTCTGTGAGATCTAGCATCTCAACAGAGGGAATGGTCTGCTGACAGCTATTCTTTGCTGAATGAAATCATTACCAACCACAGTGAAAAAGGACAAAAGCACCACTTTCATGTATGGACTGCAGGGTGTGTTAGTAATTTTGTTTAAGGCTAAAAATAGATATATCCACATGAAAGGACTTTGCAAACATTAAACTCATTGCGCACACAGTCTGTGGGTCTTTCACTAATTGCATCTTGAAGATGATGACAATAAAAGATATAATATAAATGTGCTCCAAGTCACAGGGAGTCACATTTTCCCCGTCCATGCGGTATCAGAGAGCTCGCTAGTTAGCGAGAAGCAGACGGGCAGGTGTGAACTCAAGCAGTGGAGCACCTGTTGTCACTCAAATATAGCAGTTATTGGACAGCAGGAACTAATTTGTTCTTCAGGGCTGGAAGCCCATTACAAGACTTGTTCCACATATCACTAGAGGCTTCAAGTGATTCAGGTACTATGTATAACACTAAACAGATCATGACCGCAGGTTGAGTAATGTCTGGTTCTCTTTGGTTGGCTGCTTGATGAATGGCCTCCTTACACATAGGAGGCTGCTGTCAACTGCAAAAGGATCCCACACGGATGTTTTGAATTAAAGGGTAGAAGTCTTCTATGGCTCAGGCACATTTAAAGGCAGTGTGTTACATTAAACATGCCGTAAAATACAGAATAAGTCTTTGCTGTAATCCTGAGAAACTGAATGAAACTGTACATACACACAAGGAGACACTGACAGCTGATTAGTCAAATGGCAAAACTAGTATCTGCACTGATCTCTGCACCTGAACTCCTTTCGTATGTCATTCATCTTTAAAGCAAATTTGCAAGTGATTTTCAAGGGTTGTGACTTCTTGTGGTGTCTGAACAATATTTTAAGAAAAAAAAAAAAGTTCCAACTGCAAGATGGAGATATCAACTCAACAACTTCGAGAGTTTGCTAACATTTGCAATATCATATTAGGTGGTAACCATTAGTTGCAGTCTATATAGTCTGAGGTGGTGGTATCCAGCACAGGGAACTTCAGGGGATGGTGCTCACTCCCTTCCGCTTTACCCTCTACACACTGTACTTCAGATACAAAATCACTGTCACCTCCAGAAGTTCTCCAGCGATACAGACATCGGTGGATGTGTATATTCGGGGGTGGGGGTTGGATTATAGGAGGGTCATCACTGACTTCATCATTAGGTGTAAACTCAACTGCCTGCACTTCAACACCAGTAAGATGAAGGAGACGGTGGTTGACTTCTGGGGAAAATCAATCCCGATCGCACTGGTGAACATCCGTGGTTTGGACATCAAGGTGGTGAACAGGTACAATTTTTTGGGTGTGCAGGACATTACTGAGGACTTTTTATAACACAGTGATGCTTCTGAAATCTTTTACGCAGTTGTCTGGGGAAATGGCAGCCTGGAGAGAGCAGTAGGCTGTTACAACCACTGTGTAGGATGGGGAACTATCAGAGGTCCTTCAACAGCAGACTTTATAATATGCACACACGTGCCAATCAAGTTCTTCCACACTAAACTCACTCATATATCTTTATGGTCCTTGCTTTGTGCACTGGTGTGCAGTCAGGTTGGAACAGGAAGGGGCCATCCCCAAACTGTTCCCACAAAGCTGGGAGCATGAAGAAAATGTCTTAGTATGCTGAAGCATGAAGAGTTCCTTTCACTGGAACTAAGGGGCGGAGCCCAACTCTTGAAAACGACTCCACACGATAATCCCCTCTCCACCAAACTTTACACTTGGCACAATGAAGTCAGAAAAAATACTGTTCTCCTGGCAACCGCCAAACCCAGAATTGTCCATCAGATTGCCAGATGGAGAAGTGTGATTCCACTTTGTTATAATAACCACTAACAGCTGACTGTGGAATATTTAGTGGCGAGAAAATTTCATGATTGAACTTGTTGCACAGGTGGCATCATATCATGGTATCATGCTGAGCTCCTGAGAGCAAACCATTCTTTCACAGATGTTTGTAGAAGCAGTCTGCATGCCTAGATGTTATGTTTTTATACACCTGTGGCCGTGATTGGAACACCTGAATTCAATGATTTGGAAGGGTGAGTGAATATTTTCAGCAATATAGTGTATACTGTATCTCTAATTCACTTTTTTCTTTCTGACCCATGTGCTGCTGTAACAAGTGAATTTCCCCAGTGTAGAATTAATAAAGTCTATTTCTGTCTAAATATTTATCTATAAAGTGATCGAGTTAGAAAAGTTTTTTATTAGCACTTACTACCTTACTTATATTAGCTAGAGGTATCTAGTCATTTGTTAGCTAGCAGCTAACATGCAGAATGAACGTGTCCTGTGAGTCTTTGCATACTCATGAGATGACCCGTAATCACAAAACTCAGTGGAAGCTATGATTCTGCTAATTTCTTTAGACTTTTATTTGCTTTCACACACAAATCTTTCCTCACTTTGTACCATTCTAATGCTAAATGTGAATTTATTGAATTTACTTCTTGCACCTTAAACAAACATGTTTTATTTGCCAAAAATCAGCCTTTTGCGTCTTAAACTTAACATTAGATCTACAAAACAAAACATTTTTACTGGCTAACAGACTGGCAAGTTTCTATGTGAAGCTATCCATGTTATGAATTTGCACTCCCATGGTACAAAGAGGGGTTTGGGATTAAAACAACATCTGGAACTGCACATTAACTCCAGGCAGTATTACTGGCATTCTTAGTGTTTCTTCTCTGGAAAAGAAACAGCAACATGTGTTGGATTGTGTCAGTGTGGCTGCATTCAATTTACATTATTCTTTTGATATGGAAGCCCTTTAACACAGTATAAGCAAGAGGGAGCTCTTCACTGTCATCCATTGTCTGGGGTGCATGAATATCACAATCTGATGACTGATGTCATAGAAATAAATGGAAATCTTTCTTAAATACCACAACAGAACCACAGTCCAAGCGGGCCGAGGGAATGGAAATGTGGGCAGAATGAGCTGTTAGATTTTGAAGACCCAACCATTGTGGCTTTGGCTTCAGCTGAAGGAGGAAACAAGGACACTCTTGTCCCAAACACAATTAAATAGGGAGACATATAACCAGGGCGACCAAATAAGATGTTAATGCATTCCTCTTTAGCTCTACAACCAGAATATTGCTTTAAAGAATCCTCTTTCACACACAAACTACAGCTCCACTGAAAAGCGGGGAGGTTTCTATATAATGTAGTTTCACTGTGGTAAGAGGTGACAGATGAGCTAAGAAAATGGTTAAAGCAGCTGGCTAATGACACATTTAAATGCACAAGTCACGCCTTGATTTTCTGGGTGAAGGTTGAGCATGCGCGCCTCCTGAAGTAGCACATGGAAAGGGGATATTGTGGCCTCTGACTGGTACAGTTGAATCCTGGCTACAGAAGCAGACATCTGATTCCCAGATGCTTCAGACAGCCTCTCATGTGTAGCCAAGACTAGATTCTCCTAAGACAAAACACACTGAGTCTTTCTCTCCTTTCATTTCTCTCGCTTTGTCTTAGCCTACTTCTAACCTCGAACTTAATTATCTCAGTCCTCTACGCATGCCTGGTTAAAAGTGTACAAAGCATATAAATACAGACATATGTAAAATACATTAGGACATGATTCCTCTCTCTCTCTGTCGCAAACCATCTCCAGTGCGCTCATCTTACACTTTGGTTTGCTTCCTCATTTCTCTTAGTCTCACACACTCTCCCCCACATTACTAAAGCCACACTTTTTGACAAGTTTTCCAATTTTCCTAAGTGAGCAGCTGCAACTTACTTTATAAATGTATACACACAAACAAATAAAGAGGCAGACACTTGGCTAACCTGTTTGCAGTGTAATGCCTCGCCAGCCTCTTTCAGACTGCACCCTGAGGCTTTGAATGTGCAGACACGCTGATCTGGGAAAAGGTTCTGCTGTGGGGATGTTTGTTAGCTGAGTTCATGTATGTGTTCCATCTGTGTTTGCAATTTATTTTAATACAGTTCAGCCACTTGGCTCTTTTCATCAGTTGATTTACTGACTGTTAGTGCACTATGTGCAGCACAAATAAGATTTATATTTGAGTGTGTATGTGTGTGAGAGAGAGACAAAGATAAGAGATCATTTATTCCTTTATTTGTGTGTGTGTGTGTGTGTGCGCGCGCGCGCGCCTATGGCGTGATAGTTCCACTGATTTGATATCCAAGTGCATTCACTGTGCATCTTCTGATGTGCTTTGCAAGCATTTGTAAACACAAAACTGTCAGAAGATATATATTCAAATTTATTATCAGTGACTGAAATATTCTAAACCGCAGCTGCTGATGAAGTGGCTTTTGCTATTATTAAAAAAAAAAAAGAAAGAAAAAGAAAAATGAAGGCTCAGCATGTGTGACTTTCATAGTAAACACATAAAACTCTGCTGTGTGATAAGAGTTTATCCTTGGATGTGACCAAAACGTGTGTTTTGAGGAAGTCAAGAACAGCAGTTTGATAGTCATGAAGGTTTGAAAACACACAGTGGGCTCTGGATGAGCGTTCTTTCAATCTCAGTTAATAAAACGTGTGAAAAGAAAGAGCTGAAACTAAATAAACTGCCAGTTACTTATTTTATGTTGAAAAAAATACCAGCTAAAGTCTGTCTTGTTGATGGCTCAACAGTGAAAAGTGACCAGTTGAGAACTGCTGGCTGGTTTTTGTTCCCTGTCAACTCAGTTTGTCTTCTTGATGACTTGAAAATGTCAGTTTTTCACTGCTGTATGTAGACTTCTCTTTTAGCATCTTGGCCAGAAAACATTGACTTTATCACTTAGCTAACTACCGCAGCACAGACAAGTGCCCCACCACCACTACTTTACCAGCAGCGACCTCAGACCAGGTGGTAGTTATACATCTCAGCACTTCTTAGAGAAGACATCGACTTTTGCAAGCAACCCAAAGAGATCCTAGCTTTCTAAAAGGCAACACTGTTCACTGTGTATGGTGATTCCAATGGCATGGAGAGTATTAATTTGTCTGTGGTAGAAACATCCACTGATGCAGATGATCATCACTGATCTTATTCAGAGGGAAAGAAAATTACTGAAGATAGTGGAGGAGTAAGAATACTAGTTGCAGAGATGTTTTCTTTGGACAGATGTTTTCTGAAAGTTGAATGGTGGGAAGAAGGGTGGGTGCTGTGTACATTTGCTTGCATTGTCAGCAAGGTTTTGACCTTTGCACCACCTGTAATTGAGTGCCTCAAATATGTTGATCTAGGATCTTCACCGAGGTCCAAATATTAGTGTGATCAAAGATCAGCTGGAAGATATATCCTAGGGCAGATATGAAGGCTTAGCTCAGCAGTTCAGGGGTAAAATCTGCTTTATCTCAGCAAGTACGCTATTGCCAAAAGTATTTGCTTGTCTGCCTTCACACATGTATGAACTTGGGTGGCATCCCATTCGTAATCCACAGGGGTTAATATGATGTTGGCCCATTCGTCAACCCTTCTGGGAAGAGTTTCCACATGGTTTAGGAGTGCGTTTATGGGAATTTTTGACCATTATTCCAGAAGCACATTTGTCAGGGCAGACACTGATGTTGGACGAGAAAGTCTGGCTCACAGTCTCCACTCTAATTCATCCCAAAGGTGTTCTGTCAAGTTGATTTCAGCACTCTGTGCAGGCCAGTCAAATACTTCCATACCAAACTCACTCATCTTTATGGTCCTAGTGTCTTTATGGACTTGTGTGGAACAGGAAGGGGCCATCCCCAAACTGTTTCCACGAAGTTGGGAGCGTGAAATTGTCCAAAATGTCTTGGTGTGCTGAAGCACGAAGAGTTCCTTTCACTTGAATTAAGTGGCCGAGCCCAACGCCTGAAAAACAACCCTACACCATGATCCCCCCTCCACCAACTTTACACTTGGCACAATGCAGTCAGACAAGTACCGTTTTTCAAAATTTCACGACTGGACTTGTTGCACAGGTAGCATCCTATCATGGTACCACACTGGAATTCACTGAGCTCCTGAGAGCGACCCATTCTTTTACAAATGCTTGCAGAAGCAGTCTGCATGCCTAGGTGCTTGATTTTGAACACCTGTGTCCATGGAAGTGATTGGAACACCCGAATTCAATGATTTGAATTGATGAGTGAATACCTTCGGCAATGTTTTATGGTGAAATGTGTAAATGTTTATGACAACATTTCTGTCCATGCTGCTCATATTCAACTTTCTTTCCCAACTTTACCCTCGTCAATTACCAAACTTCTCCATGACGCATTCATCTCCTCACCAACTACTGAGACTGACTAATGACACAACTACACCCTGTCACTATTGTCAACCTTACTCTCAGCTTCCATGAGAGGTGGCACACATTTCTCACACCACCACTATTACACTGCATTATCAGTAGAGAATAAAGAGCCAAAGTATGCTGCTTTTTTGGAGGCCCCATTTGCAGATGAAACAGGAGGGTTATTTATGGCTATCATGGTTATTATTATCAGGTTAGTGTTTAGCTGCGTTTTTGCGTATGAAGGTGATGCATGTGTTTGCGTGTGTGCCTTAACAGATGTGGAGTCCTCAGAACAGTGTTCTCAACATCTTCGCCAGTGGCTCTAATATTAACATGAGCAGCCCTGAGAGACTATAAATGACTGTATATTTCTAAATAATAAACCATAAGTTTAGAAAGTAGTTCTCTCTGATCTCCAGAAATTGCCAAATGGAACTATTCTGTTATCACACTTCTTTTAATTAGATCTTTTTCTGCAACAATATTTACCCAACGAGTTCAGTTAACATTCATAATTCATTGTACATTTGGTGACGTAAAGAGATGTATCTTTATGAAGCAGTATGACAGGAAAAAAAGAAAAAACTTTTTGTCTTTATTTCATCTTATCTTTTCCAATATGCCAGTTTTTCAATGTTTGATTTTTTTTTTACTTCCATTAGGAAATTGGAAACAATTAATAAATAAAAATGACTCAAGAAAACAGTGCTTAATGATGAGTATATTTTTATGCTTTTATCAACGCAAAGAAATGACACATCATGTGGATATTTTCCGAGTGCCTAACTTCCATAAACCGAGAGTCTGCTTTCTAGAACCAGGCCTGTTGTTAGCACACATGAGTGCGTTACTTATTAAATGCATAGACACATAGTGTGCAGACTGTGTTGTTACTTGCCTCATCAGAGATGAAGAGATTGAACTGCTCTGTCTGGAGCCGCTCTGAGGAGTTGCCATCCTGCCTGAGGCCATCTTACTTCAGCTCGGCACCTGTAATACAGCACGTGCACCATAAACACCGGGACATGAATGAATATGATGACGTCTGCCTTTGTCAGTATGTCACACTGTCAAGTTGAATAAAAGTCACATTTTATCAAACGTAGTAATGAAAATGGAAACTTCCTCTGAACCATTGCACAGCATCATTCACCATACACTCTGTAAATATAGATGACACATACTGCATCCTCCTGGCTGTACTGCTGGCCACCGCACTGTTATCCACTACAGTATCTCCTTATTGATCTACCTCTAAGCTTTCTATTCTTGTCTTCTCTTTTTTTTCCCCCCCTCCAAGTAATTCAATTATCAATAAACCTCACTGTTTTAAATAGCTGCAAGCTGATGGTGTGCCATGGAATAATATTTCTTATCTTCTAATCTATTGGCTGGCTGCCAGCCAGTGACTCTCTTCCCTTCTCTGAGCCCAAGCAAGAGGGGCTGACGCTCTTAAGTGCCCGGAACCTTATTCTGCTGTTTTATTGATGTATCCCATTTAGATTAGTCCATTTTCAATCGGGAGAAGCCACAGATGCCCTCCCGCCTGAACCGCAATCTAATCCTTTTAGTTAATGATATCCTGCAGTCGTGTGGTTAAAAATTTTGTGTTTACTGCGGAGGTATAATTAGCAGGTAGTTACAATGTGAGACTAGCTGTCTCTCACGCACACAAACACACAACCGCCCTGTGTCATGGAGCAGATTTCAGCTGCTGTGCCCTGCCTTTTATTAAATGCTTACAGAGTGCGACGGGATCAATAGACATAAGCTGGAGAACTTACAATAAAGTAATGGGATGTGTGATGCACGTGAAGCGTCGCTCACCCGATCCCCTGTTGGCCTGCTTTATGGCTGCCACACTACCACGATTACAGAACATCTGATCCTTTTAGTAGAGTTTGAAGATGGAGAGGCTAAGGCTCTGCATTAGAGGAGTCATCAATTCTGTTTTGCTGTTTACTTCAATTGCTTCAAAACACCCCTGGGTATGTAAGTATGAAAAAAACAAAACAAACGCGGAACTATTTGATTATAATTGAGTATTTTTTCTTTTTTGAGTGTGGGTAACTGAGTCAGCAACTGATATGACGAGATAGGCAGTTGGATGAATGGGTGGAGGGTTAGACTTGTAATACAGACACAAAGTGAAAGTAGAGGGAGAAACCACAAAGAAAAAGATGCAGGGGAGGGGGTGGGTGGGGTGGGGAGTCTTTTAACTGCAGTCTTGGCATGGCTCCTCTAGGGCCATTTTCAGAGAAAACATCATAGTGACTCAGAAATTATACCAATACTGTGCCAGGACCATGGAAATCTACTGACAGTAAGCACCCTGTGCTGGGGAAAAGCCCACATCTATTACACTTGGTGCAGTGAGTCATGAAAGTAGAATAGAATATCACAGAATGAGTGCTGATATAATTGAACCGTTAGGCTATTACAATAGAGGTGTAGATGAATTTTATTGACCCTATAATTGAGCACAGGGTCGCAGCCATTAAGTCAGTTCCAGCAGATTCCATTACAGGCCCCCCCCCCCCCCCCTCAGCTTGTTACAGTGCTCTTCAGTGGATTACCCTACAAATGGAGATGAGTTGTCCAATCAAGCAATTGTCCTGAGCAATTGGAGTGTGCTGCTAAGTGCTGTGTTAAGGACCACTGCACTGAAAGTGATCACTATCTGCTGTGAGTGCCCACAGGCTGTTTTTAGACAATCCCCCTTACAGCCTTGTGGACTGATTTCATTTTGATACTGGCAGAGCCCTGTTAATCTATGTAATGTTGTCAATATAAGCTAAAAATGTACAGTGCTGTGAAAAAATATTTGCCCCCTTCTTGATTTCTTAGTTGTTGTTGTTTGTTTGTTTTTTTTCATATTTGTGACACGTAAGAGTTTCAGATGATAACCCGAGTAAATACAAAATGAGTTTTTTAAATGATGGTTTCATTTATTAAGGGAAACAAAAGGTATCCAAATCTACCTGAACCTGTGTGAAAAAGTACAGGCAGATAACTGGCAATGAGTCTTTGACATTTTTTACAGAATTTTTTTAATTCAGTCACCTTGGGGTTTTTTTAAACATGAACAGCCTGTTTAAGATCATACCAAAGCATCACAATCAGATTTAAGTCTGGTTACTGGTCTGTCTGGTGGACTCAGCCACTCCAAAACCTTCTTTTTTTTTTTTCGTTTTTTTTTTTTGAGCCATTCAGAGCTGGACTTGCTGCTGTGTTTCAGAGCTTTGTCTTCTTGCATAACCCAAGTGTGCCTAAGCTTCAGGGCACGAACTGATGGCCGGACATTCTCCTTCAGGATTTTCTGGTAGAGAGCAGAATTCATGGTTCCATCAGTTACAGCAAAGCATCCAAATCCTACCACCACCACGTTTAACAGCTGCTATGATGTTCTTTTTATGAAATGCTGTGTTAGTTTTACGCAGATGTAACGAGACTCAAACCTTCCAAAAAGTTAAACTTTTGTCTCGCCGGTCCACAGAATAATTTCCCAAAACTTTTGGGGATCATCAAGATGTTTTTTGGCAAATGTGAGACGAGCCTTTGTGTGCTTTTTGGTCAGCAGTGGTTTTCTCCTTGGAACTCTTCCATGGATGCCATTTTTGCCCAGTCACTTTCTTACTGTTGAATGATGAATGCTGGCCGTAACTGAGGCCAGTGAGGCCTGCAGTTCTTTAGATGTTGTTCTGGGTTCTTTTGTGACCTTGTAGATGAGTCGTTGATGATGATGTCAATGACTTTGCTTCTTATCTGTTTCTTTACATCGTGGCATGATGTGCTGCTTTTTGAGATATTTTAGCCTGCTTCACTTTGTCACAGGGCCAGGTAGGTTTCGATAGTGGCTTTCCCCCTTAATAAATGAAAACATCATTTAAAATGGCCTTTTTATTCACTCAGGTTATGTTTGTCTTATATCAACATTTGTTTGATGATTTGAAACATGTAAGTGTGACAAATATGCAAAAAGCTAAGAAATCAAGAAGGGGGCAAATACTTTTTCATAGAACTTCTATTCATTTTCAAATTAAGACTGTACTTCTGTGGATTAAGTATCTCCAGGTGCACAGAGGCTGCAAGTGCTACAGAAATATGAGTTTTGTGAGCAGATGGTCAGCTTTGACGGTGTCCGGGCTAATTTTCTTGCTGGGGTGGACGTTTCTTTTCATGTCTGAGCTGAAACCTGAGTAGTCCACTGGGTTTCCCCATTCAGCTGCAGTTTTAGGTAAGCCAAACAAAGGGCAGCTCTGTCTCAGCCTCATGTCACATGCCGGGTAAAATAACAACCACTTAGTGACTTGTGCATGTAAGAGAAATCAGTAGAGTGTGCGTTTCAGATTTGCTGCAGCAGTTGTGTTTATTCTTTGCGTGTGTGGGAATTTAGAGGACTTTAAATGTCGGTTTGTGCTTGTGTGCATGTTTCTATCGCTTATCTGTATCTGTTCTAATTTCATATCATGCCAGATTTGTACTTAATGCAAGAGTAAACCTTGATTCTTTGTCACAGGCACACTGAAGCCTTTATAAATTCTGGTTGTGGATCTAAACAGGCCATTGTATTTTACAAATTAAGTAGTACAGTACAGTAGTACAGGAGATACTTTTCACAGTAACCCCTAAAATGGAAGTTCATCTAGAGCAGTTCCCCTGAGAGTATCTTAAGGGCGTCTGTTTTCTTATCTGCATTTCCTTCTGTGTTACAGTACCAGGTATAACACTCATTCAGCAGTTTTTAGGTTATCTGCACAACAGGCAGACAGAAGGAACAAAACAAACACTAAACATAACTTTTTTTTCCTGCGCTAAAATTAGCTGATTTTGGTTTGTGTGCAGGGAGGAGGAAGATGGTGGATCATGTACAACTTTTGAGGAGCAGAGTTACAGACATTACTTTAATTTTTATTGCACAAAAGGACTGCAAAGGTAATATGCAAACTGCACCCAGGACAGAAACGACTGCCTCTAACACAACTCAAGCGCTTTGCAAACATCTGCACAGATGCCATGCTGTCACGATGCTACTAAAGAGCCCAGAATGATGTTAAAGCTGAGCGTATGTGGATGGTAAGATATCACAGAACACCGATTTCTCTCCCCGAGCTCTCTATAACGTCTACATCACTGACTAAAAATACATTTCCATTCTTTCTAGAATATACTGTGGTACAGCAAAATGCCTCCCGCCAGATTCTTGGTAAAACCACTAAATGAATACAAAAACTGCTCTGCAGAAAACAAAATACCACAGCACTGTGGTTTAGCTTCACCGTCGTGCCAAAAACAATGAATTTCTGTTCGACACAAACACAAGAAACTGAACTCTGAGGAGAAACAGAAGAAACAAGCAAAGCCACTCACCATTTTGAGAGGCCAAGACCAGCTTAAATCAATGTGATTGTGTGCAAGACAGAGTAAGTCAGGCTGTGTAATCCAAATTTAAAATCCGTGATGTTTCAGGGATCCGTCATTGTTCCTTATGGTTTGGCTTTAATTTGAAACTGCCAGTGATTAAATACACGGACTTCTTCTCCCGCTGCTCTCCTAAACTCACAAACTGGAGAAAGCATCTACTGCAGAAGTTGCTTTTGGACGCTGGTCTTTAAATACGGTTGACATGCTCTGTATCAGCAAGTCAGCTGTGCCGCCCTGCTCGTGTCCTATCATTGAGCTGAAGACTGGGTTCACAGGAGGAGACAGCGGTCAAAGTCTCACCACATAGCTATCATGTGGAGAAGAAAACTGAGCAGGATGGGTACTGTATGAGTGCCTGGGTGGGAACAAACTGGAAGCTGGTTGTGCTGAGCCATGGACCCAACATTCCCATCCCACACATACTGGGCAGGCTTAAAGTGGGCCCTTGTGCTCAGACAGAGAGAGAATCATAAAGGGTGACAGTCAATGCTTGATGTGAACTAAGCATTTTGTGAGTTAGCAAGTATATTACAAAGTTTAAACTATATATATTAGACCATTCTACTACTAATATTCTCTGAAAAAAATATATATATATACACACACACACACACACACAACCTCACAATCCAAAGTAGAGTAAAAATTTTTGGAACAATGATGTAGCTTAAGAATAGAAATAGCTTGTGTAATAAAATGGAAATAGTGTGTGTGCCTACCACAAACAGGGCTGACTGTTTCAGTCATGATTCCATGTACCGCTCTGTTATGTGAAAATTATATTTACAAACTAGGAGCACAACAGTAATAAGGTTTAGTATTACTATATTTTTACATGAAGCAGATTTTGGAAGGACATACTTTACTCTCCAGACACAACCTCTTGTCCACTATCTCAGTCTGAGTCTAAATGCAGGGCATTCCACAGATAACATCATTGGCATGATGTAACAACTTATTTTAAGAGTGGATTGTGTTTTGGTTAAAGCTAAAGGCCTATTTGTTTGCTAAGCTAACACAGTTAAATCTATATAACCTTTGTAATTTGGAGTCCTGAACTAATGGCAACACAGTAAGTGCTTTGCAACCCCATAAATATGGTGACCACGTCCCAAAAATCTAAATGTAGGGCAATCGCTGTGTTTGTGTGCGACAGTGTGGGACATGTTAGCAATGCTGGGAGGTCATCTGAAATTTTCATAGCCAACTTAAAAATACAATAAACTGCAATTTTTCAGATTCGCATTTGGAATGCAGCTGTTCCAACTCTTCTGCTAAGTAGATACAATAATGATAGAGGGGAGCTGAAGTTTGTTCTCAATGGTTTCATCTGATAGTCTTTATATACTCTTGTATTCTTATTTATTTCACTGTTATTTCAGCTGCTGCTCCGTCTGGTTGGATTTCAGTATGGATGCATCCATAGATTGTCACGTTTTTTGAGCCACACGTGACGATTTTATCCAAAGAGACAACAAATATTTCCCAATACAAACTGCGACCTCATTTTTGTTCCATCATATTTACTAAAATCTGCAAAACTTGTGACTTTTTGGTGACTTCTACTTTCTCTTCTTTCCCGGATGGGCATAACATAAGACAGGCTAACCGCCTGTCGCACATACTGAGACATTGTCTCAGTATGTGCGACAGGGAGGGAACAAGGGATAAAAATGCCGTGCAGTCCCACATAAAGAGGGACAAAGAGGGATATCTGGTCACCCATAAGTGATAAATAAATCCTCAAAGTCTAGCTATGGTCTTTACCTTCAATGATTTGTTTGTGTCACAAGCTTGAGTGGCTCTACTGGTATGTTTACACTGAGCATTTTTGTGTGTTTTTCCGTCTCTGTGGAGATTTGTTTATTTGGTTTGCTTTGTTGTGATTTTAGGTGTCATTTGAATTGCCCAAAGAGATGAAAAATGGATTTAATCTCTTTTCTAAAGTTAACTGCATGGCAGTTTTTAAAATCTGTCCATCAAATGAGCTACTTTAGAGCTTTTCTGTTTACAAGTACTTGTATGATTTTACTTGTAGTTGTATAAACTTTACCAAAATAAGCTAGGTTTTCCACTGTTGATATTATCAAGCACATTAAACTTTAATCCTTCCTCTTTAGTATCATCCAGCATTATTCATCACACACCTGAAAGCTGTTTAGCACAATGAGCGAGTAAAGCCGCTCCTCCTCAGTGCTAACTGTGGGTATCTGAATGACCTTCTCAGCAAGCATTCTGGCCTGAAGCCAAACCTTGTGGCTACCAGTCCTCCATTCAGCACTGTTCAAAATAAAGCTTGCAGCCAGAACCAGGAGGAATGCCTGTGCTGGAACATACAGCAAGGGATGACAAACCAAAGTGGATTCTACATTTTCCACTGTGGAAACTTTTTGTCTTCAGAAGTCGTAGTGTTTGGAAACTGCAAACACAGCAAGAGTGGTCACTTGGAGGCAACTTGCTTGCAAAAATGTGGGAGTCATGTGGCATAAAATAAATCTGATATTCCCAGAATTTTGGTCTCTGCCAACGAAGACAAAATGTGTAGCTCTTACACTGCTAAGTGCTGCAGATTAGCGACATGCAAGTTTACCTGTTAGTTCCTGTCTCTGTTCTAACTTTAATTGCTCAGCTGCTAGTGTATACGGAGGGATCTTAGAACTTTTTTTGCTGAGAAATATTTTTATTGCTGTGGGTAAAACATGAACAACAAGCCGAAAATGCAAAGCTGTGAGAAGCAAAGGAGAGTTGCTGATTTTTCTGATCCTTCGCATTATTGAAATAGCAACTGCACAACCTTTAGGCATTGTTTCTTCCTTTGCTCTGTCAACATGAAACTTCTTTACTGATTTCAGCATCGGTCAAATCTGACACGGCAGCAGGCACCTCTGAAAACACTGGCAGCTAACGCGTCTGACTCCACTACCCCCAGTAACTGTGTTCTTAGCGTGTACGTAACAACATGTGCAACACACAGCCTCGGTGTGGGATGGCTGGAAGATAAATTTGCCTTTAAAGGCACAAGACCATATTCTGCAGTAGAGCCACTGTTGCCGTGCGGCTAATGATAGAAAAACAGTGTCAACATTCTGACATGTTTCAGGGGACGGTGACAGGGGCTTCATGAGCGTCACAAATTTGAGTGTGACACACCGTGATGTCAGAAATAAATGTGTAGGAGGACAGAGAGGAAGCACCGTTCTCGTTTCCATATATTTTTATAACAAAAAGTGGTTATTCAGTGTGAAGAGTGGAAAGAGTTGAGAAAGAGGTGGGGATGGGGGGGAAATGGCAGTGGGTGATATGGGATATGGATTGTGGGTAGCACAGGTACCACCACAGGGTCTGCTACAAAACTGCTCTCCAAAGAGAACAGTTTCCTAATAAAATATTTCTACAATGATACACAATTATATGGAGTTTTGCTTTATTAAAGTTCACCAAGGTGAAAATATCATATTATGGTTATGTATATTTTAGCCTTGGACAGTGTGACTGCAGTTAGCATTACGTGCAGGTAATCAAATGGCTGCAGGGATAAACAAGCCTCCGTACTACTACAACATGTTGACAACAGTCAGCAGGAGTCATCATCAAGATGTCAACATAACAGGAAGGATGGGAGAATTAGAGGCAATCAAAAGTTTATATAGCAGAAATGTAAAGTGCAGTTCTACTGCTGATAGTTTCACGTAATGCAAGTGTTAGAAAGTTAACATCGGTGGAAAGGGAGAGTGCTGAGAAAGTATTAGAATGGGTCATTTAAGTCTTTGTGACTTTTCAAATCCATTTTGGAGCAGGAATGAATGGGATATCATTCAGCATCTGTCAGCAGCCTCTGCAGACAGGATCCGCTTGGATGGCATATGATATTCTCCCCCAACAGCGTACCTGACAGCAGAACCACAGTTTTGCTCCATTGTACTTCTGTCACTCATACTGTACCCATCTGCTGTTAGATGTACAGCAGGCCCAAACCACAAAAGTTTTCTTACTTTTTCAAGAAACTATCAGTAGAGCAAAAAAAAAAACTTAAACCATATTCAGAAAAGAAGTGGAAAAATCATTTTGCATTATTTGTAGAGAACAATACGGTGCTTTTCCAATTAAACATCAGTAATGCCTATAATAAAAGCACTCCATAAAAGGTTCACTGGAAATTAGGCCAAATCTTTTGACTAGCATGTTATAATTATCCTCTAGAGACTCTGCATGCATGAGTATGGGATGTGAATATTTCCTTCCCCAAGGACATACTGCTGACTGAACCAAGTGAGAAGATGCCCTTGTAAGGCCAGAAATGGAAGAGTCTATTTGGGCCTGAGATCATTCTTTCCTCTGGCATAATATTATGGAAGTTATATTTGCTGCCCTCTTGATGTTTCTAGGCAACCTGTGTCGCTTAGGGAGAATTCAGATGGGGGTCAAGTTGCACATACATACATTTGCACAGACCTGTAGCCAGAGTCGTGGTCTAAGATCAGTTAAATGTCATGCTAATAAATGTAGACAGATGACTAAGACTGATACAGCAGCAGTAATCACACCAATGTCTCGTTCTTCAGGCACCAAAGGAACCATTTGCCTCCCAAAAAGATTACATTCAGCTGGATAAATAACTATACAGCTTCACCACAAGTCCGCTACACACACCATCTCCTTGGTAGGATATTTTATGGTCAACTATAAAAGTACTCATAACTCTAATTTTCAGCGGGGGGAAAAAAAAAGATGACAGCAGCACCATACCTCCTGAGAGATAAAATGGCTTCAAGATGACGCCAAGAGAAATATCCAAATGCATTTTAGGCTTCCCAGTTCCATCGACAGTTAGTCAAACAAATAAGAAGGGGGAATCAGCCGGAGAAAAGGCAACATCCAGAGCAACAAAAGGTTTGGGAGTAGAGCTCAGTAGCTCTGGGAGCAGCTCCAACAGGCCAAAGAGACTGGAACTGGATCCCGAGTCAGGCTGGTTAACTGAAGAGGATCGTGTGAGTACCTGACACCAGAGCAGTGACGGCCAGCAAAACATCAGGAGCTGCTTAATAATGAATGAGCAAAGCCTGTAGAGAGGCACCGCACTCACATACACACCACATGGCAAATAAGGAGTCACACTGAGATAATTGAAGACAGGCTTATAGCGTGGTCAGGTAAAAGGAGGGTATGTGACTATAATCAGTCGAAGCAACTTGACACATGTTGCTAACAAAGTAGTCTGTCATCACCCTGCAGCACTCCACTTTACACAGAAAGGACCACAAGTGTGTCTATAACATAAGTTTAAGCCGAACCAGGAAACATCTCGTCTTGCAAAACGTCTTTGCTTTATTCTTGACGTGCGTCTTTACTTAGTTTTAGTTCATTACAAGAATAAAAAAAACAAAAGAGTGAGGCAGGAAAACTGGACCATCACTCAGTTACAGGCCAGTGTGGTGTTCAAAATAACAAGATTGATGGGTGTTGTCGTGTATGACTTAACCCCAACCACACCCACCTCAGAAACAGCCTTTGACTGGCTGAGATGCATTTCTTGTGGCAAAGGAGAGGGGAAAACCAAATCAGAGGACCAGACTGCTTCAAGAAACAAAAGTAGAAACCTATTTTTTTTTTTTCCAGTGAAACATCAGCTGAGTCACCTCAGAGCCAAGAAAACTGACAAACACTGAGGTTAAAGTCAGGAGACAGAAGTGAATCCATTTGAAAAATGTGGTTAGACTGACTGGGCCCCGAAAACCCAGATTAAATGGACACAGAACACCTAACCAGAACTAAAACCCAAAAGCAACATCAAATGGAACCACAGTGTCATTAGATATGTGCCCATTGTTTCTATAAAGCATAAACTTGGCAACAGTTAACTCGAGTAACGGCATACCTTAACATCATCGGAGCTATGCTGCTCACTCACTAAAAATCTGAAATGC
>JAVDPK010001737.1:101622-130871 GCA_034780415.1 Cichlasoma orientale | reverse complement strand
ACCTGGGCTTCTCTGCTTAGGCTGCTGCCCCCGCGACCCGGCCCCGGATAAAGCGGAAGAAAATGGATGGATGGAGTATTTCCTGTAACAGAGCCATGTTTAACATGCAGCACCTTCCTTTCCCCTCCTTTTTACATAGTCTGTGTACTGCACATTCCTTTCTCAGGACTGTAACACCATACCTGCCCATTAAAGGCACTCACTGAGTTTTTTCTAGCAACCTGCAGGGCTAAATATGAAGCAAATGGCTAAAAACTGCATTTCCTCAAAATGCTGGTCAGTTCCCATCGATCCCATGATAAAACACTCAGCTTCAGACTAAAAACATGACGATCATGAAAACATTTTTTACAGTCTGATACAGAAGATTTTCCCTACAGTTTTTGAGTACGACTTGCTCACCATGGTTGCTAGAGTAGGCTTCAAAACACAAACCAGTGGGTGATGGTGGATAATAACTCAGCTTTGGTTTTCCTATTTAAAAGTAAAGCTAAACTATTTTTGGGAAAAGACACTCCAACCAGAATGAGTCGTTAAGATATGTTATCAATGTCCTCCAGTGTATCTACAATACATATACAATACATGTGGCCTAACTAGTTACTAGTTTTCTCTCTGTTGCTGAATATAAACTTGCCTACTGCCAACCATTAGTATGAGTATAAACAAGCTATTTTCAGGCCTTGGTTTATTTTTATGCTAGCCTGATAGCTTCCAGCTGAGTGAATTTCCATTTTTGCTCGGGATCCTTATTTTACAACTCTGGAGGTTGAGAACCTGTGATCTGCATCATGCTGTGGCTCAGTACCTAGCCACTACACAAACCAAATAAACATTATTCTGTGGTTTTAAAATGACCAATCAAATAAAGAGTGATGTCATGCTCCCGTAATGGAATATCAAGGTGGCCGACAGTTGCCTCGATACTCCATTATGAGCTGAAACCGCAAGATATTGTGTTTGTTGAAGGGGCACAGCTCTCTGCTGACAGCTGTTGCTCCTGCTGCCTCCACCTACACATAACAATTAGGGTGAAGTTAGCCTGATATTAGGTATTGGATCTTCACCGGATATTTGTTTTTTCGCTTTCAATAACTTAACTATAGCAAACAATTAAAACTAGAGTAATGACTGTATCTTGTTTCTTAGAAAAGGGAAAACTATTTACAACCACTGGTTTCAATACTTAAAGGGCCATCAACTGATAAATGGAAGCGCACCGGTTCACACCAGTTCTTTGGCGCTTGATGAAGGACATTCTGGGGAAAGGAGGAAATAACTACATAGCCAATGGATACAGATGACTGACTTTTTAATAAAGTTGAGGATGCTTTCTGCTGTCGCACAGCAATTATTCTACATCACACTTGACCATATTGTCAGTCACTAAAGGCTATCCTTACAAACATTTTAACGCTGCTACATTTCAGAATTAAAAATATCCTGTAGCACTATGTCACTTTATTCAGATATTAGCAGCAGTTTTTGATTTGTACCATTCATTTTGTGCATAGCTCAGATTTAAATCACCTTTATTAAATTTTGGATTTCTGTCTTGACATTTCTGAACATGTTAAAAGATGTTTCTGAGGATGCACAATTTTATGTATATGTATGTATGGATGTCTGTATGCGCCCTATCCCCTACTTAACTATGTCATCATTAGCTACAAGGTTAGCTAAGGTGCAAAGAAAGATGAGCAAAGAAATTTCAGATTTTCAGATTACCTGTTGTTTTTACGTCCAACTTTTGCTAACATCACCATATCCTGATAGAGAATATCCATATCTATATCTATGGAGCTACAACATACAGCAGAGACTGAAATTCACGTAACACTCCAACTCCTTGTAAAAGAAAGCAGTTGTAGCAGGAAGTAACGTGCTCCATAATGTTAATGCGTTTAACATTTTTGTCCCCACTGATCAGTCATATAGGACGGTTAGGCTTAATCTAGTCGATTTTCTTTCTTCACCATAATATGCAGCATATAGCTGTGATCTACAGTAGAGTCTGATATAATGGGGACACTAGCTTACTTTGGTCTACTGCTGTTGTTGCTTTCTTGGTTATTGTAAACTGAGGAAACCAGAAGCATGTGGAGCTGTGGATTTGAACGGAGCAAACGCAGATGAAGGTGAGGCTGTTTGCAGAAATGCAGCACCAACAATAACCAACTTTAAGTTGCCTTTTTACATTTAACTAAAGTGAAGCCAATGCATCAATTTTGCTGCAAGCAAATGAATTTTTAAATAATCTTGTTTTAATACATGAAGCATCTGCATTATTACTATTGATAAAAAAAAAACAATACATTTTAAAATTCATCATTAAGTCAGAAAATGTCTGAAAACTGCTTGAAGATGAATGAAAATAAGGATGATTTTTGTTCTATCACATCCTATCAGATCCTCCAGCTAACATTCATATTAGTCACTCATTTATTCCTACTGCCTGAAATGGCCCTGAACTGTTCCTGAAATAACAGCTAGGACATGTTTCAAGTCATGTAGGGCTGTGGGTGGTGGCACAATCATTCCTACAGTACTTTCAACCAGGAAACTGGAATGTCTGTAACCATTTTATTATTACTTATTATTAAGTTATTACTTGTATGAGGATTACTCGAGCAGGGTTAGAAACGAGAACAAGGTCAGTTAAGTTATGATGTAAATGTTGGGTATGATAACATAAGATAAGGACAAACAGCCTCAACTGTTGCAGTTCAAACTGGCATAATTAGTAACCAGGAAGAAGATTTAAGAAGACTCCAAAAGGTCTTGGGGATGTTTTTTGTTTTTTATAATTCAATATTCATTCTCTCACTCACAGAAAAAGGCTGAGCTCCCACAAGGACCTTTTGGTGGCACCTTAAAGAACATCAACAAACAAATAAACAAAACGTGAACAAGAGCCCATCAAACTAGCTGTGAATATAACCACTGTTACAAAGTCATACTTCTCCAAGTACGGAAACTATAAATCATCATTAAGAGGACAGTGTTGATAGGGTCAAAGCTGGGTGATATGATCTATACAGCACTGCTCACCGCTGGGCACCTCCCAGTCAGTTAAGGGCAGGCCCATCCAGATAAATAACTTCCTGGGGAGAAAGAAAGATGAAACAGCACTTAAGTCATTATCCAACAGCAGCCTCCTGTAATGGCCCTCAATCTCCAAATCTAATCAGTGGCTTGCCACCACAAAGAGGGCTCGCCACCTGATTAAATGAGAGTTCAAATGGAGGAACTGGTGTCACTTTGTGGTTTTACATCAGGAAGAACAGGGCCAGTGTTTAAACACCTGGGGTGCAGTGTCCATCAGGATTTACAAGAATAGGTTTTAAGTAAGGGATGTGTACCTTCTAGCAGGTGCTAACACTCCAGAGCATGCTATCTTATTTGTTAACCCAGACGAACAAGTGGCTGAGTAGAAGGTTGTGCTAGCATTTTGGGACAGGTCATCAGTAAAAGAAACATGTTAAATGTCAAGGATGCGAGCAGGGAGGCTGATGTTGCTTTCGTTCATCCCCAGACATTAAGACGATTACATTCAATTGTTAAAACCTCAAAACATCAATCAGGGCCTTTAGCATTGCAGCGTAGGAGGGATGTTGGCACTCTGACTGACTCACTGTCTTAACCCCCTGGACTTGCTTGTATCTACTCCACATTCATTCAAGAAAAAGAAGCAAACAAGCAAAAGAGACCTCTCAGCAATCAATAGCTAGACACTTACAAATGCTGTGGATGTATAAAGCAACACTGAGGAGAGTCTGTGCTTCCGAAAAGTGCCTGTTGAGGCTCCTGTTTATCATGATTACACAAGAATGAATGAAGTGACTTGACTGGTAGAAATATGGGGGCATTGAATTTGAGTTGTGTGAAGATTATGCCTGCCAGCCAGACTATATAAAACATTAGGGCTCAGTTTCCCAGACATGCATCAAACCTAGTCTTAGGCTCTTTTTTTTTCAGTGGGGCTCTTGATTGAATTATTATTTAAGTCATTTAATGATTTATTTCATTCACAAACATGTTCTCATAAAAGAAAGGCTGCAGACTTAATCACATGCAGCTTAGCTTTGGTTTGGATTCATTCCATTTACTGGACTTTACAGATGAACACTGAAGGCAACACAGTGCCAATCAACAGTGTTGTTGAAATTCTAATAAAGTAGTGAGATGAGAGCAGTGTTTAAACCTCACCTGTGCTAAAATAATTAACTGAACCTTTGTACATTTGTAGTTTAGCAAATCCTTTTCAACCTGAAACCACAGCAACAACCGCTGTGGAAACATAAATGAATTAGTGAAGGGCTAGCAGTCAACTGATAATCCCCTATATCAGAAACTATATATAGAATCCAGATCAATTTAAAACCTAGTTAACATTCTTGATACAACCAGTTAACAATCAGGATAGCTGCCAATCACCTATACTTATGCAACAATAAAGCATAACACAACTGTGCCCTTTTGAGTTACCAATACCAATGAGATCTTGTGTAGTCCAGCCATTATATCTGCTTGAATACTCTGTACCTTAGGAAAGCATGGAGTGACTCAGGCTGGTGCCTTGTCAGAAGCTGGGCAGAGGCAAGCAGTTCCTCTAAAGTATCTTAAGGAAACTTGGCTCTCATCTTTGGAGTCATTTCAGATTCAATCACACTTGATCAACTTGGACCGCATCCCGTGGTATTTATAGAAAGTTAAACGTTATGCGGTTATAAAGCCTGGCCAAGACCCAAGAACCTGCCATCATTTCTGCCTCTGCAGCAAAGCTGAGAGTTGGAAATTTCCGGCTCTCAGTGTGGCTCAAAGATGCCTAAATTACAATGAAACTGAGAAGGAAAATCTTCACGAACAGGAAAAATAATATACATTTAAAATGACTTATTCTTTTGCAAGTTAAATCTATACATTCTAAATCTATACGATGTTTCTTTCTGTTATCAGTGCTCTCTTGCATGATCTTTTTTAATGTTATTTTCCACTGAGCCTTTCTTTTTTCTTTTTTTTTTTGCATCATCTTCTACATTACTTCTTTGCTTTTCTTTCGATCACTGAGCTTGTACCTTCTGTAACCATCATCCTTTTAAAGAACTTGCCCTCATTTACAGAGAAAAATACTGCAATTGTGGACCATTAAATTCCCGATCCATGAACTTGATCTTTCCCTTGTTATGTCACTCTCGTTGAGGTAAAAGAGTCTACCAGTTAATGGTTTAGTCGGCCTGGCAATGAAATTAATATAGTGTGTTCAGCCATTGCATCTTTTTTCCCTGCCACCAGAAATGGGACAGTTTTTCCAATCAGTCAAATGCAGTTAAAAGCACCCTTCACTCGTAAAAGCCATTATTATGACATGATGGATCCTGAAGCACAAGAGGCCATTAAGGGAGTTTAATGAATAGATTAGCCAGAGCAGCCAGGTGTCTCTAGAACAACACTTAATCACAACTTGTGGCATTGCTAGCGTGTATGAATACAAAATCGGAATTTTTTTTTAGGAAAAAAAAAACTTCCTGCTGATTTAAACTGTGCTATTTTCTCTAGTGCAGCCTATTAAAAGCTGGCACAGAAAGGCTTCCCTGAAGAAATAAACTACTGCTCAAAAAATGTGGGCTCATCCAGAAAATGTCATATTTTTGATCAAAATAGTGCTGCTTTCATTCACTAAATGAGTTGCAAAGCGAATAGGGAATATAGTCAAGACATTGGCAAGGTTTTTTATCTGAAATAATATTTTTGTCCTTCAAATATTGCAGCGGCACAACGGCTCTATGTATACAAGAGACGGTGGAGAGTTTTGCTAGTCACCGTGCTAAGGTACCTGCTAACCTTTCCTTGTTCCGCCATAAGAATGAATCCAATGTTCAACAGTTGTTCCGTAAGACTTTTCTTCCAGGTCGCTCGCGCCCCACCTGTCATGTCCCTGTGCCCCACCAGTGTGGCGCACCCCACAGTTTGAGAAACTCTGGATTAGTTAGATGAGCATTTCTTATACAACTGTTCCTATAACAGCTTCCTATAAAGCTTGTCTCTCATGATCTGGAAACTTAAAACACTGCCAGTGACATTCATCCACTGCCTCTGAGAGAGGGCGCCACTGAGCCAGTAAATCTCCACAGATGCATGATACATACATTGTGGCTATTATGGCAAGTGGAATCCCATACAACATAAACACTGTTACACCAGAAAGCATCCTAGATGTCCAGATGTCCAAACCACCTCAACTGGCTCCTTTTGATGTGGTGGAATAGTACTCTGAGCATTCCTCACTCTATCTCTAAGGGGAAGGCCAGACACCCCTCTGAGGAAGCTCATTTCCACCGCTTGTATCCGTGATCTCATTCTTTCGGTCACTAGCCAAAGCTCGTGACCATAGGTGAAGGTAGGGGTGTAGATCCAGCAGTAAATCGACAGCTTCGCTTTCACTCTCAGCTCTTTCACCACAATGGACCAGTGCAGTGTCCGCAACACTGTAGCCACAGCCCCGCTCCCCTCACTCATGAACAAGACCCCGAGATATTTAAGGTCCTCCACTTGGGGCAGCAATTTTGTTTTAATGAGCGTATAACATCAAGTATTACTAAACTGTGAAAACAGTTTACAGCCATACCACCCTGAGCACACTCAGTCTCCTTTAATGTTGGAAGGTAAGCAGGGTTGGGGCAGGTTAGTACTTGGATGGGGGACCAGCTGGCTGTATCTCAGGAGGTAAAACAGCTCACCTACCAGTTGGTAGTTCAATCCCAGACTGCTTTAGTCTGTTAAATTTCAGTTTTATTATCGTGTTTTTCTGGCTGCTGAAACAATTCCGTTTTTTTACTAAACAAAATTATCGTTTTATTATTGTATTTTTCTGCCGTCCCACCTGCCGGAATATTTCTGGGGTTTATTTACAGATTTTTTTTATAGTGCAGACAAAAACAAGCTGCCTGCTTCTTCTCTCAGTGGTTATCGCATAGACTGGAGCAGTGATTCGGGTCATTTTACTATTGTCAGAGGCAATTGCCTCCATGGGGTGTGGCATGGTATTATAAAATTAACTGAGAGCCTTCTTTGCTTAAGATCCCTTTTGTCCTGTCAAAGTACAATCACATTTCACCAACATGCTCCACAGATGGAAATGACTAAATATTTAGCATATTTTTGTGTCCTGCATCTCACAAATGACCCAAACACCTAAAATTTAGATTCATGTGTCCATAATATAATGAAAACAATAATTTCAGGATCCCAATCAATGCACAGTTCCAGACACTCAACTAGAAAAAATGCAATGCTTCTTTAATCAGCACAGGAATTTTCAGCTGTGTTAATATAATTGGGAAAAGGTCATTTGTTTTTTCTCCAAAACATCAGGTATATGGTTAGGGTACTTATTATATTTTACTTTTACTGTATATTTACTTATAATATTGAATTTGAATAAAACCAAATGCCCCTTTTTCTAAAAACATGAGGTTATTTCTAAGTGAACCCAAACTTTTGAGTGGTAGCGTATAAATATATCCAGGCTTTAGCAGGTATTTCATTGGATTTCTAAAACAGCCAAGTCTAAAAGTCAGAAAGCATAAATATCAAACTGTGGTAACCTTTCACTCTGTTTACAGACTCCTTCATATCTGCGCGTATTGATTGACGAGCCCCGCTGTCCTGATTTGCCATCATGCCTGCTTCTCTGTAACCGTACATGATTACATAACGTCAGGATAAATTCCACCAGCCAAGCTGATGACATGACCAAATAGTGGTTCTCCCTACACAGTCAAATCCTTTTTGCAGCAGCCTTTAATAGTTTAAACCTGTCGCACATGCTCATACTAAACCAGAAGCTTTGACAGAAATTCCACGATAAACACACAAAAGTC
This sequence comes from Cichlasoma orientale, assembly GCA_034780415.1. Lineage (NCBI taxonomy): Eukaryota > Metazoa > Chordata > Actinopteri > Cichliformes > Cichlidae > Cichlasoma > Cichlasoma orientale. The sequence continues at coordinate 122,988 of JAVDPK010001737.1, read as the reverse complement.
ACATCACATCAAATTTAACGCTGGCGGATATTTCTATTATTTTGACAGAACAATTTGACATCTATCTGCTGTTGGTAACATTGCACATTATTTTTCTAACTAGACACTCGTGGCTTCTATGACTTTGCTGGTGCAAATGTGCATTTCTTGTACCTGCTCCTATTGATACCACCATCATCACTGATCATCATCATTTAGTTTGAGTAATAATGAGATATCAATGTTATTGTCTTTAGATATTTTTGTTGCATCTGTGTTGGTTTTCATAACTAATAATACAAATTGACCTTACAAGACACAGAACATCAAGTTTAGGTCAAATGTGGGAGCTACTTTAGAAGCCCTTCCCACTGAACTTTTATTTTGTTTTAGTGGCACATATTATAACTAATTGCCACATAAACAATCTGCATCTTTTGGTGCCAGTAAGGGTACATGGTCAACAGTCTATATGTATGTTTTATTAATGATTTGTGGATAGAATTTAATCATTAAACGAAGCCTGAGCAAATAACAAGGAACAGGAATACGTGCACGACATCAGTGTGAAACTCACTGAACTGAACTTCACATGAGTCAGAAATCAGACTGATGAATCACACACACACACACACAGCAGCAGAGTGCCTTTCATGTCAAGCTTTCATCTCCAGTGAAATACATCATTGTCTTGATGAAATCTGATCAGTTGCGACAACAAAATGAAAACGGTGACTCACAGTAAAGAGTTGAAGGCTTATTCCAACTTCTTCCTGTTCTTAGTAATTACGTGTCATCAGGGGGAAAGACTGACAGTTTGTGTAATTCAAATAAATCATTAGATTCAAACTGGTATCTTTTCCTTTTAAACTGCTTTCAAAAATAATTTGTGGATATTAAATAAATCAGTGCAGCGTTAATCAACACAAGACAATGTTCTCATCTCCAAAAGTGACCACTCACTTTTATTCCAAAGCTGCAGTGCTAGATGAGCAAATGCAATTAATGCTTAAATGTTTTCTGGAGAGCCAAAAGTAATGATTGGATGTCTTCATTTCGTAGGCTTGGCATCATCAGATGTTTCTGCATTGACACTGACAAGAGGTGACAAATGAACAAATGGTTCTGGTGCATTCATTTTCAAGTTAGTTCGGACGCAGTTCTCATCAAAAGTCAAACACATGTTTAACATGATGAAGGGAGACGGGGATGAAAGCAGATCTTATAATTCTGCACACATGAGCAGCGGTTGAATGTTAGAGGGTGGCAATCAAGAGTTTACAGAGTCTGATCCAAAAATAACAGTTTTGGGGAGAGCACAGACCGCATATAAAACATGGACCCAGAAGCTCCTGGACCTGTGAAGCAACAAAGTTAGCATTTTGATTGATCACATGACTTTGAGAGCCACAAATGACCATGTTTAACCCAGATTGGGGTGCTTAGCCAAGGTTGACAAGCTGCATCCATCAATTGTACAGGTGTAATGCACAGATACGGATACCTGCTAATTCATGCTGAGTAACAGATAAAGATAATACTAGACTTTCACTCACCAACAGTTGAGAACAGACTTCTTGAATGAGATCCAGTTCAGCAACTGGCCTAATTTTTCAGTCCCGTAGTTTTCTGCATCATTCAAAGAGCTACGTTAGCCGGCAGTACGCCGCTCAAATTTTCTCAGAGGTTACAAAGTAAATTCGTTTTTATTGCAATCAAATTTTATTGCAATTTCCCTCATGAAATCAAGCTGCTGACACCCGACACTGCAAGCAAAGCTGATGTTAGCTCTTTTTAGCTTGTTATCCTGTCGGACTGGTAATCTTCTACCTTGAACATCTAAGAATGTTAATTCTAACATTTGCAGCCTAACATAATCAGTAAAGCACAGATAAGGATGATGGAAGTTTGGTCTACTCCCATAAACTCAGTTATGTTTTCTTTGTTGCCCATTTGTGTGCATGTCGTGTGCAGGATTACTTTAAAAACTACCAGGGGAATTTTAATTTTATTGTGGAGGATGAGCAAAACAAGAACCTGCTCAATTTTGGGTCAGATCTAGAAAAGAGTGTGGATCCTGCACATTTATTTTATAATCAATATACATAAGCGGTCTGTACACAGACATGCAAGGCAATGATTGATGGGGCACAAAAGCCCCCTAGCCCTCAAGGAAATCTTCTTAAGGGGGTTGTTATTCTGGCAATCTGGTTATTATTCTGGCTATTTTATTGAAATAAAAGTTTCTGACAAACAGAATGATGGCCTTAATTAAAGCAGGTCTGTGCAGATTCAGCTTTTTTTTTAATGCAAATACAAATAAGTTGGATGGTAAAAGAAATACAAGTTTGATGGAATTTCCTTAATTATCACAAAGAGCCAGTGCCTCTATGATAACCAGCATAGTCTAGAAAAAGCCTGATGTTACCGGTACAATGCTAGGTTTACAAGAGTTAACTGTGCAATCACTGCCAGTGACGTGCGGTGAGTCTCTCTTATCATTGTTAGTATTTTACTTGTCATGATGACAGGGGAGGCACTGCCCCACCTGCCTCACCTGACTGCACGTCACTGATCACTGGACAGGATCTAGACGAGTCAGCTGCAAGACATTAACTGACACATTTGATTCTACAGAAAGAAGTTAGACTACATTCTGTGGCATTGCTCATATTTTATCATGGTGTACTTTTAAACAATAAACTCTTCGAAATAAGTTTTAAAACGTCTCTTCTTTGAGCTGCTCAGACACAATCAGAACATTAAAATGATGGATGCTGGTACTTGGGGACTGGTGTGGGTGCATTTCCTGGCATTAAAACAATAAAAAAGATGGATAGGAAAATCCTAATCACTGTATGCTTAATGGCTGAAATCAACTTCTTACAAGACTGCATTTCCTTCTTACAGTGAGGAGTATTAATTAATATTTCAATAAAGCCTCTGTGTGCTTATGTAATGCTTACTGGCATCATGTTGCAGATCTTGTCTGTATCTTCATTTCCTGCTTTTTTGTTTTGTTTTGTTGTGTTTTCTTCTGTGTTCCTTTCCCTTCTCTCTCGTTGGCTGTGTCTATCTAGGTGTGGCATACCACTCCAGCTCCAGCTGCCAATCATTCTGCTCACCAGAGGTTCATCACTCATCAACACCAGCAGTGTATCTCCCCTGGCTCCTCACTACAGTTTCAGCCAGGTTATTTAGGTTGTGGTACTAAAATTAGCTCATTTTTTTTTCTTTTTTGCAATTGGTTAAGATAAAGGCAGACTTAAAAATGGCTATTAATAACTAGCTCCAATTCACACCTATAGATTGTGTGGTCATGATGGAGTTGTGTAATAAGTCATGTGCTTAATAAGAGGGAGATGACTTTTTCAGTGTGTTGGAAGAGTCCAAAAAAATACTGGAATTCAAAGCCTGAGTAGATTTATGACATCAGTTGCACTGTTGCACAATATTGCTCACAATGTTGATCTCAGCATTTTCATATCTGCTGGTTTGTGCTCCTTTTGTGTTTCAGCTTTCACTTGCCTTATATGTCCCCCCTGGTACTACTGTTAATTAGACACTTACAATTGGTTCTTTGTGATTCTTGACTGAAAACGAGTCTCTTTGTGCTTTTTGTGTGTATGTGCCCACTCTATACACCAAAGAACAGACAGTGCTCCACACCATGCTGGTCACGAATCTCTCCACCCATCTTTTCAGCTCCACTTCAGTCACCAGTCTGCTCATCCTCCGTTCACCATCCATCACTCAAACCCTCACACTGTTCTCCTCAATCTACAATAACCAAGCTGAACCATTGCTAATCTGTATCCAAGTCCAAAAATAAAATATAATACCTGTTTCTGTTATATTGTTTATTATAGATACATGCAGTGTGTGGTTTTATACAAATTCACTGTCTGTTCTTAGGTGCATAGCGTGAGCAAAGAGTCTATATAACTGCTGTTATTACTAAGTGCTCATATTGTGCTGCACTTTTTTTTTTTTTAGCCAGAAAAAGCCTCTTCATCCATTTGCCAGTGAAATGCTGCATAAGTGCTTTCGTCAAGACCAGGAAACTGACGGCACTGAACGGGATCTCTGCAAGACTCCCTCCACACCTCTTCTCGCACACGCACACTCTGCTGGAAATGTTGAAGTCAATGACAACATGCAGATGAGAGCCATAAAAACTATCGGCAGGAGGAGCTGCAGTGGCTTTCCTCTGTGTGCTCTGTGGCTGGAGACCCCTGACCTGTCTTGTTATAGGACAGCTGCCAGCTTAATGCAACATTGGCAGAGCCGCCGCCTTTCCTACTCATCAGTCCAGACGTTTTCCAAGCTAAAACACATTGCTGACCTATTTTTAGCAGCAAGGGACAGGAATATGTGGGAATTTTACACCAATCGTGATAGAAATTATTTCTACACATATATTGTCTATGTACAGTTCTTTCTACATATATATTTACAGAATTAATGTAGCACCCTCAGTGTGACCTGCCAACGCCACAAAGACACAACTAGATAAATGAAAAATCACTGGGTGTTCAAGTGATGACAGAAGCTATAAATAAGCTGTTTTCTAGTAATTAAACATCTTTTAAAAAACTAAAAAGAAAAAAAAAACATGAATGGATGTGCTTACACTTTCTACTCCCTGAAGCACCAACCCCTCTGCCACCATGTGTGGGTCCACAGTGTGGCTTGGACCCATCACACAGTGACTCAGGCTGCTCTCCATTTGAAAAATTAAATGGGAGGTGGAGAAGGGGTGGGGGGGACGTTTGGCAAAATAAAATGAGGCCCCCAGAAAAAAAAAAAAAAAAACATGCTGAGCTAAGCACAGCTCCTACAATCTCAATCACAAAGGAGGAGGTTGGCGCACTGATGTAATGGCTGCCGCCATGTTGCCGCTGCCTTGGCAGGGGAGGAGAGCTCGTCAGCACAGTCCTACTAATTCACCCCACCCCCACCCACCCACCCACCAGCACCCCCCACCCCATCCTGGATCAAGGGTACATCAGATATCATTAACAGAGGGGGGGGGGATCAGTGGCCAAGAATAAAACGAGACGCAGGGTATTGGACATGAGAGTGTGTGAGGCGTTCAGTGGGCATTTCTCTGACTGCAGAGACACATCATGGCAAGTGGAAAGATGTCCATAGAATTTGTATACATGTTTATCACAGTCGCCATGCTAAACCCCACAAACCTGTCAGCATGTGTCCACCCGCAGAGCTGCTGCACGACTGTGTGATATACATTCAAAACAACTTCAGAGCCAGTAGCAAAAAATAACCTGAAAGGTTTATGAGATTATTCCTGCAAAGCTAAGTTATACTTTTTTTTATTATTATTTAAGATCATCCTGTAAATCTTCCTCCTGATGATCACATCATTTATTTACTCCAACCATCTGAAAATGGGAACATTTTTTCATTTTGTTGCCTTTGACCTTCACTCGCTTTTTAAGGCACAAAAACTTGGTTCTCTTTAGGAAGCCCTGTTTTAGCTCAAATTCTACAACATTTAAAAGTGGTCACAAAGCTCTATGTTTTCAGGGTTTCCAGGACGCTGAGCTTAATCCCAGCTAAAGGTGACGACACATGCATGCACTTTACATTCGCCTCTTTATGGACCCTCTAAAAAGGGTCCATAAAGAGGCCCAACTTTGAAACGGAATATTTTATATCTGGTTGCTTTGGGGCAAAAGGCAGCCTCAGATCTTTTTATTGCAAATGACCAAATAATCATTTTTATTATCAGAAAGCAGCTGAACTGGTTACAGCAAACGCACACATTATGTCATGATTGGTAACATTTTATACTAACGATCAGTAATAAATGTTAAACTGATAATTATCTCAACTTTGGTAGATATTTATACTGTTAAGAAACAACAAATGTCTCAGCGACCTCTGTGTCCTTTGGCATCGGCCTCTGAGCCGTGTGTCACACCACTGAGAGGGCTCTCAGCTGTAATTTGGCGTGTTTTAAACAAGAGCACTTAATGCCATTTACTAACGATGGCTTTGGAAAATGTTGACAATTTGTGTTTTACAGCAAAAGAATGCAAAGTATTAAATCTCAGCAGAAATCACAAAGCCCAATAGAAACACTGAATCCAGGAGGATTTCTCTGAAAGACGCGTTTATCAAGCAGCAATTTCTGCCTTTTACCCGTCTGATGGATCATGAGCTGGGACTGTTTCTGTGGTGCTCAGCAGAGAGCACACAGGATACGGCCTCAGTACCTGTTACCACTACTACACAGCAGGACACGTTACTGTGATCTAATCAAGAGTTGCAAAATTATTATATTATTATTGTTGTTGATTTTTTTTTTTTTTTTAAGATATGTCATGCTAGGGACACACATCAAAATAGTGTGCGTGGCACTTTACCAACTACCAGCTGCTGAAATAGCACTGAAAATCAGATTCATCCGCATGAAAAGAATCTTCTTTAATGCACTCCAGTCTTTTCTGAGCATGGTGGCACTCCTGTAAAGACGGAAAACCAGAAGAAACACTCTGAGCTGGGAAGCCGCATCAGCGACTTCATCACAGATAATAAAAAGGCTGCTGACTTTGACTCAAACTGTGACACGTTCCACAGGATTGTTTTCATTCTAGGACAATGTAGTGCATATAAAATCTGCTTTACTTTCTACTTTGGTTTAGTCCTGTTTATTATTGTCTGTGAGGGAATACAATTCTTGAACTGCAGTGTAAAAATCATGAGTTAATCCAGTTTCAGTAAAAGGTCAGACAGGTATTGACTGAAATGCTCTGTGACAGAAATAATATATGAATTATTGAGATGGGTGGCCTTCACTACCACATGAACTGCTTTCTGTTCTTAAAAAGGGCCTTTTTAAGTTTTACAAATGTTATGAATACATTACTACTACTACATTACTACTATTGTTTGTTTTTTGTTGTTGTTATTTGTTTAATTGTTTTTATTTTAACTCATTTGACCCTACAAGGAAATGGAATCACACACAACTACAAAACTAGAAACAGGAAAAATGCGATTTTGCTGCATATTTTGATGTCTGTATGCACCAGTAACTTCAAATCCAGCTGGTGCATTTTGTTTTGAAAATCACAATGTAATTAAAGTGAGTGCGTCTTTTGTGTAGAAAAAGAAACTGCAAGCAAATAAAGCGCCGACTGCTGTCGCCTATAGGAAAACCTATAGACAACCTAAAAGTGGCTGCGACAGCAGTAAGCCAGCGTCCCCAACCCGGTGAAGCCTCGCACGCTTCAGTCTTCTAATTTGCTGCTGCCGCCTAGTGTCCCTGCAAAGTCACTGCGACCAAGAGGTCCCTGCGTCGAACAGAAAAACGGATTCCGCTAGTAAACTAATGTGCCCTCCTCACTTCATACTGCTGAAATATCAAGCGTCCCACCAAGAATTATTGTATTTTTCCACATTTTTTAAAAGACGTTTTTTGTTTCTATTTTCAATTCACTTTATTTTCACTTCCAAATGGGTTCGCCTTTCAGAATTTTTAAAATAAAACAATAAACTAATTGTTTAATGTAGAGAATTGTTTGATTTTATTATATTACATTTATTTTATTTTATTTTTTTAATAATATTTGCATTTGTATTTGTCAGAGGTAAGATTTAGGATGTTCAACCCATTTCTGTTTTTATTTTATTTTAGTTTTTTGTGAGTGTTCAGTTTTCGGTTGCTTTTTTTTTCGGTTAGTGGGTGTTTTATTTTTATAATTTATTGTTTATATTCAGCTTTTCAAATTTCACCTCTAGACAAAGATTCACTCTGCTGATCACTGATTTGAATTCGGGGCTCTGTTGGTTTTCCTGACTTCCTGGCCAGGAAAATAAATCAAGTGAGGCTCAGTGCGCGGCGGGGTCGAGGCGTTTTCATAAGCAAAGATGGTGCGTATGAATGAAATATAATGTTTTCTGATCAGTTTAACGTTATATAGCAAGTCTGAAGCTTGACTAAATGACACAGTGCATTTATATATATTATATTTATTCCAAAAATCCTGAAAGAGGGTTCATTTACTCCCATAATGCTAACGTTAGCTGGCTAACTATTGACGGCACTGTGAGTAAGCAAAACACTGCACTGCTAGCGTTAGCTGCACAGTGTTTAAAGAAACGGCTCTCACGTCGCTTATTCTTAGTGCAGTTTGCCTCATTAAATAATCATTTAGCTCCCCTTGAATGTTATAAAAACGAGATGAGTTGAATATTTGTTGGCTGATTAGATTTAGAAGGCTAACGCTGAGGAGCTAGGCTGAGTTAGCATCATTGAAACCGGCGATGGAAGTCTGATCTCTTTACTTTCGTTTTCCCTCAGCTCACCGGCCTTTCGGCTAAAGACTAATAACTTTGTGCTGAAATGTGTATTTGCAAAGACTGTAATGATTCTCGTACAGTAAATGTTTTCGTAAATATTGCTTAGCTCTGTCGGTTAGCCTCCATTAAATTATAAATAGCTAATTTTTGTGCGATGGGGACGATGCAGTTCAACACGGTGTAGGAACGTGTGAAGTGTGGAGCTACAGCAAGTCACTCTTGTCCCTAGCTTAGCTTTTTCATATGCACAATTACAACAGATACACTACAGATACAGAAACACAGTAAAATACCCAAAATCAGACGCTTCACTTGTGGTATTGATGAGGCAAAAATACAGAATATTAGAAACGAAAATGCCGACAGCTCTTTTTGTTTGTTTGTTTTTACCAGCCCTTAATTGTGTTTGTTTAAAAGTAAAAACACTTTATCTCTGTTCTTATTTGACTTTATGGTTAGTTAAAATCCAATTTGGTGTTTTAAAGTTGCCATTCACCCTGCTCCTCGTGATTATGCTGCTGTCTGGTCGTAATCCGATGTTAAAGCCGGTGTGATGGGTTGTGTTTAGAGCCGGAACAGTGATGCGCGTTTGTAAATAATTTAGTCCTGGTGGTAATTTAAAACCCCAGTCTGGAAAAGTCCACGCTGCAGACAGGCTGTTGTGTAGTTGCAGCTTACTGTCTTTGTGAAATTGTAGATAACTGAGAAAACGGCTTATAATGCAAGACAACTATGTAAGTTCAGCTCCTGTGCGGGATATTTTATTAATGGTGCTTTTAAATAACAGCTTGTTTGTTTTTTTCTTTAGTTCCGCAATCAGTACGACAACGATGTGACCGTATGGAGCCCACAGGTCAGTCACACGTCTTTCCTGACGAAATACATCATTAACACTTCGTAGCATGATATGTAAAACAATCGTGTCCGTCTGTACACAGGGCCGTATTCATCAAATCGAGTATGCCATGGAGGCTGTGAAACAAGGGTCTGCAACTGTAGGACTAAAATCCAGAACACATGCAGTCCTGGTGGCGCTGAAGGTAGAGTCATGCAGTGTTTTGTTGGTGATCTCATTATGTTGCGCTTTTTTATGTCTTGGAGAATTGCCAGAAAATTTGTAGTCTGTAGATCTTTTTTTTGTTTGTTTGTTATACATATACTGTTACCCGGTATCTGCATGATTTTACTGCTTTGTCTATATGTTTTGTGGGTCAGTAATATGTTTGAGTGTCTCTAAACTCTAATTAAAATGAATTTCCCTTTTGTCAGCTTGCTACCTTGTCTTATTTATAGAAAAAAAACTAACTTTGAAGAAAACTGTGGTCTGTCTTTTAATTGGTCCTTTTGAAATGTATAACAGTCCAACAGCCAAAACCTGCAGCAGGGTATTGGTGTCAAAGTACAAATAACTGAATAAGTACTACTGATTTTTCATGTTTCTCTTGCAGAGAGCTCAGTCTGAACTGGCGGCCCACCAGAAAAAGATCCTCCATGTCGACAACCACATCGGCATCTCCATTGCTGGACTGACTGCGGATGCCAGGCTACTCTGGTAGGTCACAGCAAATTGATGGTGCAGAGTTAGTTGTTCGTGATTACGGTGCATAATATTATTTACATGCGATTCCTACACTTCCTCTTCCACAGTAATTTCATGCGTCAGGAGTGCTTGGACTCAAGATTTGTCTTCGACAGGCCCCTCCCCGCATCACGTCTTGTCTCCCTTATTGGCAGCAGTATCCTCTCTGCTATTGTTTTCAGTCATACGTAGCTTGAAAACTAATGTATATTATAGGACCCATTTTCTCTGTGAATAAAATAAACTGAACTGTTTTCTAGTGGGCTTTGTCTGAAAATTTAAAATAAGTGTGAAATACATGATCCTTCACTTAAACTGCAGAAACCCAAATCCCCACACAGCGGTATGGAAGAAGACCCTACGGTGTTGGACTCCTTATTGCTGGCTATGATGTGAGTTTGTTTCACACGTGCCGTTTGTTAAATATCTACCTGGATTTACACATGTATAGCATTATCTGCAGGTCAACGAGTAATGTGTCAGTACTGGTGATAGTTATTTGTTCTGTGTCATGCAGGACATGGGACCTCACATCTTCCAGACCTGCCCGTCAGCAAACTACTTTGACTGTAAAGCCATGTCCATCGGAGCGCGTTCCCAGTCTGCCCGCACCTACCTAGAGAGATGCATGGAAAAATTCTCCGACTGTAAGATGCAGTTTTGACTTTTCAGCTTTTTAAATACACATTTAAAGGAAATTGAAAAAAAAACTTTGTTCCACAAACTGCAATGAACATCTGTATTGTTGCAATAACCAATGTACATTGGCCATGAGGTAATTGCAGAGTGCTCGAGGCAGTTTGGGACATGTTTAAATATTTAGTCAGTGCAGCTTCACAATATAAACATGGAAAGTCACGCTGACATGGGTTTTGCTGTCAGGTAATCTGAATGATCTGGTCCAGCATGGCCTCCGTGCTCTCAGAGAAACCCTCCCTGCTGAGCAGGACCTCACTACCAAGGTACCCCAGCTCCCTCCACACCCATCATTCACATTCCTACACACTCAGCTTGCACAAGTCTTGCCTTAAACAAGACACGATATTGTGCAGCACAGAGGCAGTTTTTTAGGATTATGTCCTTTTCTTTCAGAATGTTTCCATTGGCATTGTGGGGAAAGAAATGGAGTTCACCATTTATGATGATGATGATGTTGCCCCATTCCTGGAAGGGCTAGAGGAGAGGCCACAAAGAAAGGTACTGCAAAGGTTTATCCCGTCCAGCTTCGAGAAGCATTTCCATGTCATTTCATTATTGTAGTATCTAATACAAAATCATTTAAAAAATGTGTTTCAGGTTGCCCAGCCTGCAGATGAACCTGCTGCTGCTGCGGCTGCTGCTGCAGAGGCCCCCGATGAGCCAATGGAGCACTGAGGCAGGACGCCAAACAGTGATCTGCTTCCTGTAGATCCCACACCACCAACGTGACACTTAATGCAAGTCAACAGAGAAATCCTTAGATGGGGAAGTTGTTGTGATGTGCCACTTGCTAAACTGTTAATCCAAAATATTCTCTGCTAACATCAACCAATGTGATGTTGCTTTTGTATGGTTCAATTGTACCATTATACAAGTAATAAACTTTTTTTTGTTTTTGAGTGCTGCTGCTGCTCTCCGTATTATTAGCTGACTCACAGCAGGTATCGCTGCCCAGATTTTAACATTGCAGGCATCACAGAAGAGTTGGACTCGGTGGTATAAAGTGGAATTTATCGAGCTACAAGGCAACAACCACAACACAGAAGAGTGTTTGAAACTTTGATATGCATTCTCAGCTGCTTTTTATGACATTAGGTTTGTTCAAAGATTTCTTTATATTAAATACTGTGAGAAGAAGATGACTCAGCTAATTTCTGTTAAAAAGGGGCAACCCTTGACTGACGTGTTGCCCCTTTTTAACAGTGTTATTTATTGTATCTGCTCACACAAATCCAAGAGCCCAGTATGGAAAATTCTCATTTAAAATGACCGCAGTTTAATATTAGTGTTTTATTGCTGACAAAGGTGAGAAAAGGCACAACTATCCCAATAAATTACACTAGACATTAAGAAGATTCAGCATCCATCAGTTGCATAATTCTTACCCAGTTTGGGTCTGATTCCATCTTAGTTGCTCTTGTTTTTTAAATTTTAAAAATACTTCATATTCCAGTACTAGATGCAAATAATGTCAGATCACCTCAGAGGAACAGAAACTGACACCTTCTGAGATGAAAGTTTCGAAACACCAAAAATGATAAGGCAACACCTCAGTGACAGATCTAATTATTAATGGTTTCACGTGCAGATTGTCCACCTTATCAGCACATGACGTAAAAAATCTTGACCTGGAGAAGTTCTGGAAGCATTTTATGTTATAAAGTACGACAAAAACCTGATGAAGTTCTACATGCAGACTGATGATAACTGGATTAGATAATGAGCATTTTATAAACTGTTGTTATAAAACTGTCCTGTTCACATCTTTTCTCATTTATTCACTTCAAGTAAAGTTAAACAAGGCTGGAGAAATTGTCATGCTATCACCAGCTTTCATGCTACTGCCAATCATCTGCCCCCACAAACCAGGTCCGAGTTTACTGTATGTGCATCACGTCGGTCAGTTTACGTCTTTCTTTGCCCTCCTCCTTTTGTTTCTCCGTCTGACCGAGCTGCAGGCTGTTTCTGAGTCTGCTGGTTGCGTGAGGTTCTCGATCTTCTCCTGTTCCACTACCGTTGTCGTCGTCAGCGTGAGCTCCAGCTCTTTCAGGACTCCAACCAGGTCCTCCTCTGGGACGCTCGGATCAGTCCGACCTCCTCCCTCCTCGTTTATCCCTAAATTTCTCTCTAACCCTACATCTTCTCTGCTCGCTGCTGTCAAATCAGATTCTTTCACAGCTTCTTTGCTCAGATCTTCTGCTTTCTCAGCCTCGTCTCCACCCGTCACGTCTTCGGGAAGGTTTTCAACCAGATCGGCACCATCGGCTTCTGTCCTCTCTGCCTCTGCCTGTGGACTGTGCTGCTGCTGGTGCTGCTGCTTGCAACAGCAGTGGGAATGTTCCCAGTATGCATGAGGCTCCTCGGGATAATCTGGGGAAAGTTTAGAGAAATTTATCTCCCCATTAGTTCACCACAATTATTTTGAAATATGTCTATTTGACTGTTAATGTGGATCTAAAACACATCTGATCTGAGACCTTGTAATTACCAGCGATTAGCCCCTCTAATATTTTGTTGTTGGCATGTAAGTGATCAGATGTACACCAGTATGATTTGCATAATAACTTAAAGCAGAGAAAGATTAGAAATATTGAAATTAAATTGTTGTGCATCAGGGCACCTCTTACATTACTGTTTGAAACACTGCACTCTCTGCAGCACATGTAGCATTACTGCTGAGAGACAGTGGTGTGAAGTCAGCCTGTGTCTTCATGGTAAGTTGCTAACTAGTTTATCAAATATAGTGCTGCAAGCAAAAAAAAACTACTACTCCATCATTTTGTATGTATGTATGAATTTATAAAAAGAAATTGTTTGATATATTGAGACTGGGATGTTTTTACTCTAAAAATCATCAGCTTGGCTGATGGCTGGCTGTAGTTCACACACACACACACACACACAAAAACAGCAGTGGGTCTCCTGACATCACTTCTGTCTCTTTTCATCTACTGAAAGTGCAGCTGGAGTTAAACACCAACATGCAGAGCAGAGAAAAACCATGAAAACAAAAAAGTAATTCAGAACCACAGCACAGGAAATTAATATCAGGCAAAGAAAGTTCTGGAGAAGAAATAAATTATTGGTGGACTTCAAACCAATGACAGATCACCTGTGTTCCAGCTGGATCATTTTATTTCCTCCATGGTTTGAGACATGGGCTTTCCTCTTTACTTTGGTAAAACTGCCTTTGGTGCTGACCAAAAAAGCCACACTAATAAATCATATTCTTCAAAAAAGCATCATGATAGGCGGTGCAATCACAGCATTCTGTGACTCTGCCTAAAAAGAAAAAAAAATCCTTTTTATAATTGGATGATTTCCCCTTTACAGGCATGCTCCTTGGGACAGTGCTGCACTCTACTCAGCACAAATATGTGTGTACACGTCACCTCAAACTCCTCACACCATTACAGTAGAACTGTGCACTAGCACAGGAATAAATTCATGGTGTGTAACAATGTTGCCTTCAGGCTTCGTAGCTGTGGACTCTTCAACCGTAAACTGCTGTTTGGTCGCAGATATTCCTCCATGTTTAAGTCGGGAGAGTCTGACACCAAAGTGAATGCTTTCTGTACAAGTTTGCAGTCCATAGTGAAATCACACATGAAGTGGTCAGAACAGGCCTTTCAGAGACTGATCTGAAAACAGCCACTATGCTGGAAGTGATCCTTAGAGCCACAAGGAGACAGCCTTGATGGGACCAAATTTAAATTGGGTATCATCTAAAATAAAAAATTATGGGAGGAAACAGAACTTTTTGTTTTCATACAATAAACAGCTGTAACCAATGACTTCAAGCTGGGTGAATCCTGAAACAGCACTGGTTAAGAGAGCGCAGCTGTGTAAGTATCACAGATTATACTTGAAAAACAGAACTGGAGGCTGTACTGTGAATTCGCCAAAAACCACAAACACAAGCCAGAAAGCATCTGGAGGAAGCAGATGATAGAAAATGAACCTTTACCAAAGTAATCGAAAGCCAAAAGTGTGACGTAAAAGACAGAGGTTATCCTCAACTTTCATTTTATAAGACCGTGAAAAGAAAACATTTTTTTGTGGATAAAACATAATTTCTTTACCTTCCCACTCATCCTGGGGCTTCTTCTCTGGAGCCATTCCCTCCACCAGCTGACCCTCCTGCATCATCTGAGTTATCGCCGTCAGCTGCTGCAGGAGACTCTCCTCCTGATCTGCCATCACACCCTTCACCCTGCAGACAGCAAACAGAAAATTAAACTTTTTAGACCTTTAATAAATATATCTAAAAGCCCGTTCCCCTTTCCTATCAGGAAAACAAGGAGTATCCTGAAATAAAATCAGGGAGAATTCCACAACAGCAAATTCCATGAGAAAAAAAATGCCGTATAAGACCTAATTTTGGAGCAAAGTCTGCAAACGTTTTAAGCAGTTTTTTTTAATCAGACTTCCATTCATCCATCGATCCATCCCAGTGGCATAAAGTTCATTTGGATAATGCTACAAACTAACAGCCCAAAAAAGAAAACGAGTCTTCGGTAAACGGCGAACACCCACCTGTCAGGACTGTGGTGGGCATTGGAAACGATCTTCTCCATCACCAGCTCTGTCTCCCTCAGCTTCTCCTGCAGCTGGGCCAGCTGGAAATCAGCTAGAGGGGGAAAGGGTCACAGTTTGTATAATTAATGCAGACCAATGCACTGAAGCGTAGGCAGTTAGAATCATTTGGAAAATGTACAGTTGTGTTTTTTTGCACAGCCTTTTCTTTAAAGGTTAATGCACCAAAGATAAACACGCATGTCAGATGTGGAGGTTTCTGAGACTGAGTGACTTAATGCGTGCAAAACAGCTTTTATTAACTAATGAAATGTTCCCTTGATGCTGAAAAAGTGGAAAAACCAGCTTCCATTCCTGTTTCGGCAACTTTATTAATATCACACACTGGCACATAAAATGAGAATGATCATTATAAGTGCTCATCAGACAATAATGACCATGACAGTGATCAGATTTGCAGATTCCTGCAGCGCTTTCATCAGAAAATGACATAAGATTCATTTAGTAGGTGCCTTAGTTACACAGAAACAAAAATATGTGAAAGTGAGCAATTAAAAGTTGCTAAATGAGAGTGAATAAAACGTACTGATCTTTCTCTTGAGGTTCTCTGTGCGTGATGGAGGAAACCTCGCCTCTGATGGTTTGCTGTTCCCTTTAGATGTGATCTAACAGAGAGAGAATAACAGGATTAAAACTCTTAAAGAGCACCACAACAAATCCCACAATCCCACAGGGGGAGGGTCTGTCTGAGTACAAACACTTACACACTCGCTCTGAAGAATGTGAACACGTTTTATTTCTTTATGTTTTAAATTCTTTAACTTTGGCTTGGGCAAGTTAATGTAAATTACGCAGGAAGTTCATTACAGCTGCTACACGAAAATAGTTTTTTAGTTTTTTTTTTAACTTAAGTAAAGGTTTTTAGGTACATTTCATACCATTTCTTGTCACCAGCGGCTAGTATTCTACCTTAAACAGTATGTAGAGGATGTAAAGTAAGATCCCGAAGCCGTACACAGGGATGATCTGCCCTGCCAGGTTGGATTTGCCTCCGGCTCCTGCGCCTGTTCCTGCACCCTTGACCCTGCCTGCAGCCTCAGGGTTGTTGGTTCTGGAGGCGCCAGACCCCGCGGCCCTCTGGCCTCGGCTCTCTGGAGTCGTCTGGCGGTGCATCATTGGAGGGAAACGCCCCGAGCCTGCAGTTTGAGAACCAAGTAAAGAGGAGAATGAACCTGGGAGTCACTGCCACAGGATTAATCTTACTCGCACTGTTGAAAGGCATTTTTTGTGTATTAATGCATTGTTTTATTTGACTAGGGGAGTGCTCATTGCCTAAAGAGATAGGTTTCATCTGCTGTCTGTGCAGATGTGTTGACAGATTCATATATGTTACCAATTAAAACCCCAATTTATACAACGTAGTACATACACGCTCCTATAATGGTAACTATGTATCAGTGTGTTTGGCGCCCTCGCCAGGGAGGAAAATGCTACTACAAGGGAATTTATAGAAAAAATAATGCAGAACACATATTTTTGGATTAAAATACTCACAAAAGAAACACTATATCACAATTTAAACATCTAATAAATTAGGAGCCTCTGATATTTATCTAAAAAAAAACACATGGCCAACAAAGACAAACTGAACAGTGAAGAAATCCCCGTGAAATGCGACGTACCCTCCGGCCGCTCGGCAGCATCCTTCCTCCCCCGGGATAACAGCATTTTCGGGAGCAGCAACGCGACGCACAGCACGAGGCACGTCGCGAGGGTCACCTTCTGAAACGCTGACATCGCCATACCGACAGGTGAGCAGTCACCTTCCTGGCAAAAAAAATGAAAACGACGATATGTGTCAGATTTGCGGTGAGAAAGCGGAGGAGACTGGAGTCGGGTGAACTTCCTTGTTGGCTGGAGGAGCGGAAGTGCCCGGGAGATGTAGTTATAAAGTTTGGCCGTTTGGTGGCGCCAAAGGATCGCATGCGTGTTTTTAATGTGCCTGGATGGGAATTAAAATATTTTGTTTGTGTAGCATTTTACATTATGAGGTGGCAGGGACACGCCTCGCCCCGAAAATTGCATAAATAACATGAAATAATTTCTTATAAAATCCGCCAATATGTTGAATTGCTATCAGTTTTTAATGCTCCAAACATCAAGTTATAAATTCCTGGGCACTAAATAATAAGAATTAATCATTATAAATAATTTAAATTATTAATCATTAAAAATGAATCAAAGATATAAGGTGCGTCACATAAATAAAAAGCATTCAAAAATAGTTAAAAAACGGGAAAGGTAGAAATAGGTCATCATTAAAAAGGCATTATAAAACAAGGGCCAGTGTATGCAGGTATTGTTTCTTGAACTGACTGAGCTAATCTAATGAAAAGAGGAAGCTTGTCCCATAGCATTGGATCGACACAGTGATACCATGGTCCTCCTTTGTTTTAAGCTTGGACTACGAAAAGTGCAGCAGTGCTTTGATCTGAGGGGTCTGGGTGCACAGTAAGGGGTTAAGAGCACTGAGATACAAAGTGGAGCTATACCATGCAGTGATTAAAAAGTATTCAATAAAATCAAATTCGATTGGATCGGATTTTGGAGGGGACAAATGGGAAGCCAGTGGAAATGTTTGATGGGCCCTAGCCAACATTTTTCTTTCTTCAGTAATAAAGCACACACACACACACATATACATATACAGTTCTAAATCATTATGGTGAGAGCTGTACCTACTGAAAAAATAAATGACTTCCACAGTGCAACTTCAACTTTCAAGTAACTGATATTAAACCTAAATAGAAGATGTGCAGTTTTTGCGACAATGATTTTACAACTACACACACACAAACACCTGTTGTCTCCCTCACTGCTGTTGTACTCCTAAAGATGCAGAAATTTAGAAAAGACAAAAGTGCATTTGTTGAAATAAATCCTCACTGATTTTAAGGTATTCGATTAAAACTTCACTGTCATAAGTGAAAGCTCTCTCCTAAATCAACTGCACCACGCATGTGGCCTAACCCTAGTAGAGAGCAGGCTTTGAAGGCTTTTTCTCTTAAAACAGCTACTAGCTTTGGTCGTAAATGGTGCTCTGAGAGCAGTAAGAGTGAACCCAAACAGTGAAGCTGTGGGCCAGGCCACTAAACAGTGAGTGGCTTCTTTAAATCTGAGTTCACGCTTGGACATACGAGCGTGATTTTTCCAGTTTCTGTCTAACATGAGTTTGATGCTCAGCTTTCACTGAAGCAGAAAAATACTGTGTACATGTTTAATACCGTCTTGAGGTTTTGAAAATGAACAATTTGCATATTCATGGTCTGGAAGGAGCAGATTTGATTCAAAGATTTTGTATTGGATTTTTTTTTATGAGACAAGTTATTACTCTGTACATTTGAAGGGAATCTCTAAACGGTTATCTTCCTCCGGCGCCGCGTCTTTACCCGCCGGTTATGGCACTCTCGCTACATAAAAAAATGAGCACACAAACTGAAATTAAAATCCAGTTTAATTAGTCAAGAAAACAACAGCTTGCGAGCAGAATGAGAACAAAACTAGAGTGGGCTCAAAGTCCCAATCGAGGCTTCGGAGTAGAGAGGCGGAGAGATGGAGCTGGTACTCCAGTTGCTGAACAGAGCCAAACAACATTTGCTAAAGTTTCCGTTTGTTTTGGGGCTTCCTTCAAGCCAGCTGGGTGGGGTTCACCACAAAAGACACGTCAGTGACTGCCAGAGACAATCTGACAATCAGAGGGAGCTTTGTATTTTTCTTTGATGGATGACTTGGTTGATGCTATGTGTGGCCTGACTGGCTTCATTCCACCCATCTAGTGTTTCACATTTGGTGAAGCAGACTATGAATTACTTGCAAACACTAGTTCCCTCTTTTTCTGTTCACAGTCCACATCAGCTCCTCTGGAAAATATCTTCTGATAGTTTCACTACCCCATTTTCACTTCCCAGTTGATCTCAGGTCCATCTGATCAGAAATGTCAGCTTTAAGGGAAATAATCGCGCAGCTCTGCAATAAAGAGTTCAAAGTTGGGCTGCTGGAAATGCGTTCAATCTTTTTTTCTTTTTTATCCTCATATAGTTCAGTTTGAAACAAGAAGCTGATGAGGTGTGCGCTGCTGTGAGTTTCATAGTCCAGCTGGCTCACAGTGGTCCTTTTTTTTCTTCTGATCTGCAAAGAGAGATGGAAATATAAAATATCTCAGGGTGCGGTTTGAGGGCTTCAATAAAAATAATATCATCAGCTTCATGTGTCCACTGATTGCAGTGTAATACCAAAAACGTTGTGCGTCTTGAAATAAATTGTGGTTTGTATTATGAATAGACAAGAAAAAAAATCACATTTTTCAGTTTTAGAAAAACCTGCAAAATACCTGATTTATTTCATGCTCAACTTTCATAATGAAAGTGAATATGACCCTTTCTACACGCAAAGGAAAACACAACAGTGAATTTTTAATTAGCAGCAAGATTTTAAAGACTGAAGTGGGAACCAGTGGGCACAGATCAGAGGCCTGTACTACAAAGTGAGTTCAGCATAGCCCGCGTATCTTTCTGTTATCTGGATTCACTTACCAAAACATTTGCAGTGAGGATGAGCGGACACACAATGCTGGCTATCAACTCATTAAGTTAACCCAGGTTTTCCCATGCACGTTCACTTGAACGAGGTGGCGCCGGCGGCATCTGACCAATCATAAATAATATGATGGATATGGATAAGCGTAATGGAAGCAGAGTAGCTAATTTTATTTTATATATTTTTTTTTCTTTTTTTTCCCTCCACAATAAAAGATCACTGGTGCAGTTTGTCATTAATTTTTATGCTACTTTTTATCTACATTTTAACCAGTTGCACAGAGGTTGAAAAACACAGGACATATGCAGAGGTCCAGTGGTCACATTTATGAAAAGTCAAAAGTTTAAATAAATCCAAAAAAAAAAAAAAAAAAGATCCAACATCAACAAAGCTACTTGGGTCTCGAGAGAACATTTATAACGAGTTACCACATTATGAAGCCAAAAAGCTTTCACTGTATCCATTTTATCAAAATTACAGGGTTGGAGCCGCATATCTAAAGTAGACTCCCTTTAGAGAACTCCAAACAAAACATGCAGCATATGACAAACATCTGTCTGCGTCTGTAATAAAGTTTCCTCATTTTTAACCCGAGTTAACAACGATACACTCGCCTAAATGCTCCAGAGTTTATGTCCCTGAATACATGAAGATTTTTCTTATTTGAAAGCAAAAATGACATCTACACATCTTGAGGTTTTTTTCAGCGTGAACTTTGAAAGACCCGAAAACATTCAAATTCTCAGCTTCCAGTGTCCAAGTGTGCAGTGCGCTGGTGTGTACTTTATGAACTGTAGTAGTACAATTAGTATCATAATGATATGTTGGGCTGCTGGTGGCTTTGTGGAATGTTTCTGACCCTGAAAACTTCATCTCTGTGGACTCGGTCCCACTTCCCTCACAGCCGACCACTGCTCGCACATCCATCTATGGGCTCAGAAAAGGCAGTGCCCAGGATGTACTCCTGCAGGATTTATGAGTCTACAGTTAACAACTTTAAAAAGAGTTTTATCCTTTGTTGAACCACAGCGGCAGTGATGGAGCATTTAGCGTCGTGTTTGAGAAGCTTAAATTCCATCTAATGTGTTTAAGTGGAGTAACGAGCTTGCAGTGCAGAGAACAGCTCTGACCACAGTGAATGTGTTGTCCCATTGTAACACTCCCGTTATTACAGTATATTAAATAAAAACACCCGGGAGTACATCTCTGTGCTTTTATTCACTCCTTACTGGACAGGACCTCTGACAGTGGGGAAGAAATACTTGCAATCCTGATGGCTGGAATAAACATTTTGCTTTCTTTATGACCCCTGAGCCTTGCATAGCGCATTGCAAAGTACACACTGTACTAATTAATTCCATGTTAATCATGAAATATGATCTGGAAGCACAAATTTCTTTAAGTAAAATAGACTCCCTTAATTTTACTACTGGTAAATTTTACAAAAGCAAACAGATTAATCTCCCTAGAGTAGCCAGGGAAATACTCTTTAGGGACCAGTTTAAAGCAATATCAAGGCCGCATGGAAGACAATTATTAATAAGCTACTTCAAAGAAAGAGGCCTCCTCAGTACTGCAATAAACCTATAAATCAGTCCTATACTGATTTATACTTTGATATAGTGGGTAGAGTCAGCTTTAAAGGA
>JAVDPK010001737.1:82585-101522 GCA_034780415.1 Cichlasoma orientale | reverse complement strand
ACGGAGCAATCAGAGGGAAAAAAATTAGTTAGAAACAACTTTATTTCAAATCGGAAATGCTAATCTATGTGCACCGACAGTCTGTGCTTCAGCCCTGATTTTACTTGGTTGAGCTAATGATGCTGTATTTAAAATATGTGCACTTCAATAAGTAGTTTGTGTTTATTTGACCTGACATGCATTTTAAATGAAAGAAATACACACTTTTAAGAAGCATGTTTATTTCTTGATCTAAGTAACCTTCATTTATAGACAAATACTAGATACTCTACATATGATGCCTAAGCCATCTGCTACAAAGTGGCTTCCTTACCCAGGTTTTCCAGCATTACAGACCTGTGTCCACAGATCAGTGTGTATATGTCTGTCTTTATCATCATTTTCCACCCTTTTGTGCTCGTTCTGCATCGCCTTTTTGTCTCATTGCATATTATGCTGACTCATATCTCGCCCCATAGGAAAATTGTGACCATCACAAAAGTATTTTCTTTGTCTCCTATGAAAGAACTAATTTTTCTATTTGGAGATTACCGGATACTGACCTGTTCTTCTAAATCCCTGTTTGGAGAAATACGGCTCAAAAGACAAAGTAATTGTAAAAGTAATTATCCTGTCTAGTCTGAGGATAACAACTTAGTGTTATCTCAAGAAAGGCTAATTTTAGACAAAGTTCTGTACAATAACATTCATCTCGCCTTAGTTCTTTTTAAGACGGGCCAAAAATGAGAGGAAGGATTTTTCTCAGGAGCTGAAAGTCAGCAGGACACAATGGATGGGCGAAACCTCCCAGCTGCATACAGAAGAAAACAGCTGGACAAAGAAGAGAGCTTATTTGAAATGTTCCTTTCCTCTGGGTTTGCAGTCATTTGATTGACTTTATAACAAGAAATATAAACAGTGTCTTCTTAGAGAGGCTCAGGCAATTCAGTAATTTATGCCTGTGCAGAGCTAATGCGAGTCAAAGGCAAATTCCTTATATATTTTATGTTTTATAGTACATCTTTGAATACCTCAGGTTTATAGTATGTGTATTTTTACTCATATGCAGTACTTAAGGAGACAAGTAGCCAAAAACTCTTCTGGGAAATCTATGAGACACGTTTGTCTCTTCCTAAGTTTAGGCCGTAAGCCATCACAGTGAATCACTAAGAGAAATGCAGGCATCATTCATGGCATGTGCATTTTCAACATTAACCAAATAAAAGGCCAAATGTCTGCTGTTAAAAAAAAAAGTTTATTGAGCTGATTCAATGTCTAATTTGTCAAGTCACATGAGCAAGAAATGAGAAAACCTAAGGCCAGATCATCATCGTGAGCTGTGCTGCCATCTAGTGGAAACATGAGGGCGTATGGTTTTGTTTAAGAAGCCAAAATTCAGTCTAACAGTGAAGCATTTCTCACTTCTCTGCCTCCACGCTCCCTATTTTTAGCACAGGAAATTCTTTTCTTTTCTAAAGGCTTTAGAGTAATGCCTCCTTTCATGGTCATCTAATTAAAATTAAGCTCAACGCGAAACAGCAGTCCCTGTGAAGAACTAAAAAAGCTATCAATGTTTAACTTTAATTTCCTCTGGAACAACCGGTGTTTTTACAGCGTTTACAAAAAGAGCATTCATCTACAACACAGAGCATAGGCGGACTTATTTTTCACGATGTGCAGCACATTCCTTCTGTGTGGAATCATGGTGATATAACTGGATATACAGTAAGAAGAAAAACAGTAGAGTGCTGAATAAATTCCATGTGTTATTTGTATGTTATGGTGTTCATATTTAGGGTATTTTCCTTTTCTTTCTTTTTCTTTTTTTTTTACAGTGAATATATACAAAACACATACAGTTTACAACCAAAGCTGAGTACAATCATGTGCAACAATAACAATGTTAAATTAGTCGAAATTATATCACCTTGTAGTAAATGCATTATTTTCAAGTGGCTATTTGCTCTTATCATGAAACACAAACAGGTTAGATAGACTATAATTGAAAATACAAAAACTTCCCGCTTGGCACGGAGACTGATGGCTGTAGACACTGTGATATCACCCACTGGTTTCTGAAGTCCTGCTTTAAATCCACGAGATGAGCATTTTATCCATCACCATTTTCCTTTATTTTGTCTTTTTAAACCACACAAGTGAACCGAGAGACACGGCGCACTCATATGGTAGCGACTTGTCAAAATACAAAGTATCATATCCTGCTTTATCATCTCCAATTTAGAATCACCAATTAACAAAAACTCCACACAGAAATGCTCCAGCCAGCCAGTGGATTCAAACCCAGGACCTTCTTGCTGAAAAGCAATGGTGCGAGCCACTGCACCACCATGCAGTGACCATTCGGGTCGAGCATTTTGTTTTTCAATTCAGTTGGCATCTTTCATCTTGGACTTCAGCTAAATAAACTGTGTTAAATGAAACGTTTCAGTGATAATGACCACGGGTAAACTCAGGTTTGATGTAGCAGGAGCTGTTAAATAAATTATATTCTGTATTAGAAAATGAATTTAGAGAGTATGCCTATTACAAGTAGCAGTGCAGTCATGCAGTAACTAAAACATTATGGCTTCCAAAGAGTGACATTATTATGGAAATATACATTTAATATACATTTAAAATAACTATGTTATGTCACTTATGCTGCCAGTAAACTATTATAACATTACAAACATGCTGAGCAAAAAACTGCAAAACACTGAACTGAAAGGGCAATACTCAGGTACAGCTAACTGAACCAGTCATGAAGACGTGGTGTTTCCATTCAGCACGATGTACTGATGGCCAACAATGTACTGAAGCAGGAGGCAGTGATGCAGTGCAAATGTTTAACAAAAGTTGGCTTTACTTGAACATTTCACTCAAGCTAATCAGTCTCCATGCTGTCATGTTGGGATAAGATAAGCAGATAAAGTGTTACTGGAACGATGGAGGATGTCAAAGCTTCCTGGTTTTGTTTTTTCCAATTTTAAACTACCGCAATAAACCAGCCTGAAATAACATTTAGGAAGCAGTTTTAACCATGTGACAGGTGGTTACCATTTCTAAAAACCTGAAAACAACTAAAATCTTTTTAGAACTTTTGATTGTTTTATGAACGTCTGTCACATTCATGATTGCACAGGTGTTTCCAGCCTCTGATCAGGCCTGTTTTTGAAAAGTGTGACCGAGAACAGTCTGCGATTTAAAACCCATGATCTAATAAGCCAAAATGTAACCTTTTTTTTTTTTTTTTTTTACAAAGGGTGCAGGTGCTCTTACTCATGCTGATGTTTCTACAGTAGCCCACGATGGACAAGTGGAACTGTGGCTCTAGAGTAGGGTATTTATATTAGCTTCTTTTACGTGCTTGGAAAGTACTTCAGTTAGTTGCAGCCTGTACAGTGCTAGATGCCAGTAAAATCTACACACAGGTCCTTTAAATGTAAAAAGCATGCATTTCCCCAAAGGTTTGGTTAATACACAATCAGAGGAAAACTAGAACAAAAACTATATTAAATATATTATATATTAAATATGTTTTTGTGCTTTCCTCTCCTGGGTAGCATTGCCCTACTGCACTGTATATCCAAGGCAAAGCCAAAGCAATCAAAGCAAGAGCAAAACTTGCTGAAGACTATATAAATATGCCTTTGCCTGTAAGGTTTGTATACTTGGCCATCTGAGCCTTTCTGCCAACCATTCATATTGCTCATGATATAAACAGGGTCAGTGTTTGCATACTCAACAGTTTTCTATGCCAACACATCAAGGCTGCTTCCCCTTATGGGCCATACATAGTGGAAATATGTCAGTCCATGATTAGCTGCTAACTGTACTGGGAGCATCATACTGACTTTCTCCTCTTGCCAAAAACATTGTTGATGAGCTTGGCCATAGACTTTGAGCCGCTGTAGCGTCGTCGGTCAGCGCGATACTTCAGGTGCTCCATCACCTGCCTGATAAGTTGCGTAAATAGGTTGGCAATGTCTTGGTAGCTCTCGGCTGCTGAGACTTCCTGGAAGTGACAGCGGTTTTCCTGCGCCAGGCAGCGGCCTTCATCCTCACACACCTGCCGGGCATGGCAGAGGTCCTGCTTGTTACCCACCAGGCAAACAGGAACATCCATCTCCCTGAAAAAGACAACAGGGATGCATTAAAGCAGTCAGTCTGCAAGATGACGAGGATGCAGAGCTTCTTAGTTTTATTTTGAATCCTGTAGCACACAACAATGCAACATTCTCTCTATTAAGAAATTCATCCTACCCTTCTGAGTGCAAAGCAGATGTTACGCTTGATTTATGTGCACATAAGCCAACAGTTCCACTTGTTATCTACCCCTGCGTTTATTCTAAAATGCCTGTCGTTAGGCTACACATCTCTTCCCTCCATGTTATCAGGATGCATTGGCATGTCTCCAGGCAGCCTGATGGATGTGGATGGCCCTTTTTTTTTTTTTTTTGCACACTAAAATTTACCAGACACCCTCACAGCCAGTCCCTCGCGCATCATCATGAATCATTTATCAGTTTGAGTTTGTGAGGGGGGCAGCCCGGACTGCCAGGGTTCCTCCAATTCAGAACTGCATGTAGATTCCTGTTCAGCTACAAAGAAACTAGGGCACAAATACTCTGTTTTATTGTGTTTTCCTATAGTGTTTGCAGCACTTCATATGTCACCTGCAACTTGAAGGTAACTTTAAACCTCTGATTACAGATTTTCTTTGAGGGGCCACTAAGGTGCTGTGAAACTACTGCAATTAACATTTTTCACCCAAAATTTAAAATCATAGACTTGGAAAAAAAAAAATTTTGCCTCAGTTTTAAAAACAGGCATTGCTGGAGCACGCGGAGTTACAGCTAAATAACAGGCTAACCACTGATTCAATCCATTATATCTCAGCCGCAGCTATTAGTAAGTTTCTTCTGACCCTTTACAGTTCTCCATGCGTGCCTCCCGAATCTGTCGCAGGATGTTTTTGGCATTGATGAAGGAAGTGCGGTCACTGATGTTGTACACCACCACAAAGCCATCTGCCCAGTCCACCGGCTCCTCAAGTATGCACCTGGCCTCTGAGCTCTGCCAAGAAGAACATGTGCTTTTATGTTGGAATCGTCCAGTTTGTCCCCAGTTTATGTGTTGACTGGCTTGTTTTTACAGTCAAGCAGAGAAGCATGGAGCCTGTATTCCTTACACACTGGTATAGATGGTATTATAAACATTTTTTATGTATTTCATTTCCCTGTTTTGAGCAAAAATGAGTTGCTTTATCATTTGAATTACAAACAAACCTCGAAAAATGTATCACAATGCATAATGCTATACAATAAAATACACAGAACAGAGTAGATAGAAAATAACTCGTGAAGGATCTTTTAGTTTTCATAACTGAGATATTAAACAGCATTCTGTGTGTGGCTCTGTAGTGTAGTGGTTTACACATTTGTTTGGCAGGTGAAGGGTTGCTGATTCAGTTCCAGACACAAATTCCCTTTTCGGTTGCATCAGGTGGTGTAAAGCTCTGCCAAATCAAACATGCAGAGCTACCTGCAGTGGCGACCCTTTGGGACAAGGGCGCAGCTGAAAGTAGCTAATACTGGAAAGTATTTCAAAGCGGAACTTTAACAATATCAGTAACGCCCGTAATAAATGTGAAGTGAGACGAAGGCTACAAGTGTGACCTTGATGAGACATAAACAGTGCAACAAAGACATGAAGCCTGGGGACGTGTCTGAGTGCTATAAAACTCCATTTTAAAGCCTTTCTCTTTACTGACTTCTTTTTATGCCGCCCAGGTCAGAAGGGCAGGATTGTGACTCTGTGTTTCTTATGGGACAGCAGTGTTACGGGGGTCTAAACAACAAAGGCACGGACTGTTTTTTGTTCTCCTGAGCCAAGAGAGATTCCCAATAAAAAAACTAACTCTGTAGTTAAATTCCTCTCCGGTCTTTAGTTTTGTTGAAGAAATAAGCTGTTTATATGCCTCCTTTTTCTTTTCTTTTTTTCTTTTTTTGAAAGAGACAGCCAATGGCATCCATCTCCTCATCCACACTCATAAATCCTTATATTCCCAAAGGAAGTGCTGTATGGATTTCACACATGCTAACCCTAAGCGAACATATGACCACAGCTAACCCACAGGCGTCTCTCCAGCAGCCTGAAAACAAACCACTGCTGTTGTGATTGATGAAAGTAAAATGAATTTCGGTTATAACCTGACAGTCAGTCAAACGACGATGTAAAAATTTGCTTGGTTACCCAAAGTGCACTTTCTTGAAAAGACATCATTCTCATCAGTGTCAGATTTTCATTTGTTCAATTTGTTCCTTGCCAGCGGCTTCAATTCATTTAAAACCGTATGAGTAGATTTACAGTCCCCAAGATGAAATGTTAGAAGAAAAACAGGAAAGTTGGTGGTCCTGCTGCAGCTCTGGTTTACTAATATATTTCTGTTAATACTAAAAAGAAGTTTCTTACCTGAGAGCAGGGGTCAAAAACTTCCAAATTCAGCTGCCTGCCATCGATTGACAGCCTTTTATGGTACAAAGAGTCTGTGACGGAGAGTCCAAAGAGTCATAAATAAATAGCAAAAATATTGATGCATGTGAAAATTATATAGCAGTCAAAATGATCTTATTTTAACCTTCAAGTGACCGAGCAGCTGATATATTTAGTCTTAAAAGAATATCTGTCATAACTTTGCACAGACGGTAAGGAAATTTCTGTTTGGTCAATTATTTCGTTGTTGCTTCTTGGCAATAAATTTTATACTGTTGGAAATCCTGTTTATTTCTCCTTAAATGAGCCACATTTATAAGGAAAATGCATTTGTGGGTTGAGCAGCAGAGTTGAGTATGAGGGTTCCGCCCATAAAACTTGTCAAATCCTCTCTGCTAATGCCAAACAAACATTTCCTTTAAGCCCATGAATGCACAGGTGAAAATTTTGCATTTCTAAGTGACTGAACAAAAATCATCCAAACCAAATCCTCATCAAAGTACCATTTCATGAAATCTGGAAACACTTACTGGTATTTGAGGCGTATTCACCAATGAAGCGTCTGGTCAGGAACCGCACAAGGACAGCTGGAGAAAAAGAGGTGAAATCAGAAACAACAAAATGAATCATGGCATCATTATACACTCATCCCTCACAGGTGGCAGCAGCAAAGGGGGGGGAAAAAAGATCCTTGTTCACCCACAGAGGAACAACACCGTGCTAAATGTCTCCAGGATTGGAGCGGTGAAACTGTAGCCTCACATGAAAGAAGGCTGCATGGCTTTGCTGGAAGGTCTGTGTGCATATTTGGCAAGTTGAATAGTTATATCCCCCCCTCTGCTTTGCCTCTAGACTGCAAGCTACACATAAAACTGACTGACTGGGCCAGTTTTGGTCCCACAGACAATCAATTTTAATTAAAGGCTGAAGTTTCAAGTGCTGAACTCTGGAAGCTTGCTCCTAATGGTGGGCCTCTAAAGGGGTTGTACAGAGGTTAGGCCACGGTGACACACAAACATGGATGTGGACATTGAACACTCAGGACTTACCACAATAGGAATTTTTATGGGTCCATTGTTACACAATGATACATTCAAAGAGAAAAACAAGACATGCGTTGAAAGCAACAACTAGAGCAGAAGAGAGCAGAAAAACACAGCGAATGAACTCAGGCACACGCATACAGCTTCCATAGGCTACAGCATCTCCACAGTAACAGCTCTGCTCCACTGCCAGGCAATAAGAATGGAGATGTCCCATTGTTGTATAAGGTTTGCATGGTACAGTTTTACCCACCATCTCAGACACTGAACACTGACATATGCAGCAAAACAATAAGCAGCGAGGATCTTCATAGACAGTATTTTCTACAACAGTTTAAAAATACAATCCGGAATGTGTTTAACCAGGAGAACCAAAGCACGGACACATATACTGGTTCTACGAAGCTCTATAAAAATATTAAATGGTCCAATATACACACTTTAAACTTAAAGCTCACATTTTTTTATATAAAAAAAACAAGATAACAAACTATCACTGGAACACCTCAAAGTCAGTGAGAGGCAAGATCAAATTAAACTGTAAACAAAATCACATGTAGAGCAGTAGGCTGATTAATTGATTGATTGATTGAACGTGTTATGCTTTCCTGTAACCAACCTTGAACCAAACCTTGCGACAGAGGAGTTTTGAAACAAAGGCAGAGAATCTCAAGAGAGAGAAATAATCGTATTAGTTTAATTAAACCTCAGTGAATGGAGCCAATAATCCACTGTTGTTTTTGGTTATGTAATGCGAAACCAAAGTCCACGTAGGATCGCTTGTGTTATAATCACACAATGCTAGAAAAACATTCTTTTTCAGAAAAAAAGAACATGCTTCTTAAGACTTGGGCACATCCAAGGGGGTGCCTTTAATGCTAAGTTTGTAGTCACACCAGATAAAATTAGATGTTGTTGTTGTGTTTTAAGCAGCTCATTAAAGCGAAACTAGCTACAAATAACCATGAAACTTTTATGAAATGAGCTGCCTGTATGAGCTATGCTGGATTTTATTTTGATCCATCACATTTTAGAGCCCTTCCTCCAAAAATAATTACTATCTATTAGTTAGCATTATTCCACTTATCTGATTCAGCGTGGAGACTGGCGCCTATACCAGCTGTCACGGGCGCCAGCT
Organism: Cichlasoma orientale; assembly: GCA_034780415.1. NCBI lineage: Eukaryota > Metazoa > Chordata > Actinopteri > Cichliformes > Cichlidae > Cichlasoma > Cichlasoma orientale. Next base: position 92,867 of record JAVDPK010001737.1, on the reverse strand, counting down.
GGCCGACTCCAACTGAAGACCTTCGTGTTATGTGGCAACACTGCTGACCACTGTACTGTTTCTATTTAGCTATTTTCACAGAAATATGGTTTTACCTGACCTTGTAACAGAATGCTTGCTAATAATAATTTTTTAGCTAATCTAGCTATTAGAGGACAGCAATTACGATCTAATACCAAAAAAATTACACACAATACATTCATTTCCACAATTGATCAAAGTTTCATCATTCAGCCTAACATTTATGTTTTGTCCGCCATGTTTCTGAGTGTGCTTTAGTCACAGCGTAATAGTTGTGTACCCAAATTTTCTCAGATTTCTGAGTTGTTTCTGGTGATGTCACCAGCTGCTTACAATTACAGGTTGAACTATGACATGAACCTAGCATAAACTGGTGCTTTGCCGAGCTCTACTTCAAGGTTTGCTACCTAACTTAGCTTTTAGAAGTGTGGTGGAACAGATTTTCCACTCTGTGAGTTGATTGTGTTTGTGCACTCTGGGAATATTCATAGCAAATTACGCTCTTCGGTCACCTTTTCTTGTCAAAGTACTATTCACAAGGTCAAGAATCGACTCTCATGCTCCATGGGTAACTAGTTAAAAAGTAAGCCTGCAAAATCCTTCAACAAAACTTGTTTTTTGTAGTTAAAGTTTCAGGTTTTGCAATGCCAGCACATTACAATGAAGAGATCTATCCATAAATCGCAGCTTTGCTTTGATAGAAGAAAAATAGACAGATTTCAGAAGCTCACTACTACCCCGAGATACTTAAACTCCTCCACCTGTGGCAGTAACTCGTCTCTGAGCCGGAGTGGGCACTCCACTGTTTTCCGGCTCAGGACCATGGCCTCAGACTTAGAGGTGCTGATTCTCATGCCAGCCGCTTCACACATGGCTGCAAACCGTTCCACTGTGAGCTGGAGGCCACCACCTGATGAAGCCAACAGGACAGCATCATCCGCAAAGAGTACGTCAAATGTCCCGCTGTTCGTGGACTTCCGACAACAATTACCGTAATAACCTATGTTGGCTGTAAAGCGCAATTTCTCAGCTTTCAGAAACCGTTTGAATTTTTTTCTATAGGACAAACAGTTGTGTAATTGCGGTAATTCAATGTGTGTTGGATCAGACATCTCAGCGGTGATACGCTCGGTGTTAACCAGCTGTAATGGCAGGTAAGGGCAGGTCACAGGTGCAACAGTGGCGATCTCCCGGTGTTATATGGATAAAGCACATTGAGGCAACTGTTGTTTGTGATTTGGTGCCATATAAATAAACCTGAACTGAATTGAATAGATCAGTGGTTCCCAAAGTCAAGAGTACTGCGGCCCACTTAAAAACCCCAAAATCCCTTGGGCCCACCCCTCTGCTCCGGTCGTCCGATAGCGCTCGCCTGTGAAATTTTCCTGACTGTGTAATGAGCAATATCACAAACTAACCACCTCCTATTAACAGTTTTAATTTACTTTTATATAAATAAACACATTTATATAAATATGTAACGGAATTTCTGTTATTATTTTACACAACGTCCTCAGCACTGTTTAGGGCACACGCGTAATAATGTCTCCAAAGCGCTGACACACACTTTTTGGTCCAGCATATTTTTTGATGAAGACTATGATAAGTTCTCCCAAAATATGTATAACAGTATCATACTCAGATAGACCTGTGAGTCCAACTGCAAAGGCACATTTTTTTAAATCCTTAGCTCACCTTAGAAAAGTGTGTTAAGGTATAAAGTCCAAACAAAGACTGTTGTGGGCACACAAAGTCTTTGGCACTAAAGTTAACGTGATTAATTTAAATTTCTCAGAGGGGAAGTGTGAACGTGTTAATTAAGGCACACGGGAAAATTGGTCACTTTGTCATTTAATTGTTTAAATGTTAGCAACAGTTTTGATAGTATTTAATTAATGGTTTAATTTTTTTCAAGCATACCTACCAAAACTTATCTGGCTTTATTTTACTGTGACCTGGATTTCTTTGAGTTTTTGACTGACAAACATTTAGCATATTTTTCACCATGTTGTGACATTTGTCAACCAAAGAAGAAGAAGACAAGAAGACAATTATGATAAAACAGACCAAACTGATACATTAAAACCAGGTTTAAAGCAGAGACTTGTGTTTAAAGTCAAGCATATCATTTTAAGGTCTGTGTGGGAAAATGAGCAGGTTAACTAGGCTATGACAATGTCTCTATTCTTTCCTGTTATTAACTTTTAAGTTATTATCTCTAACTTACTTGTAAGCAGACTTAATAAATGTAGGCTACTTTACTAATCACTCACATAGTTTTTATTGAAATAAAGGTATAAAGAGACACTACAGTAAAGCACTTGCAGGTACTCACCTGATTTCCCAGCCCCCTGGCTTCCCAGTAGGGCCAGCTTGATGTCGTTCATGCCTGTGTTCTGTCAGGTTCTCAGCTGTATCTCTAGCTGCAACTCTGTGTTGTGTTTGGTATTTGGGTTAGCCTCAGCACACTAAATACTCCTTATGGTTGAAATAGGGTGGAAGTACACGACCGCCCTCCCCTTTCTTCCTCTTCAAAGAGCTGGTTCACATTTTAAAACCAGAGGCAGAGGAGAGTGGGGAAAACAAGCACCCTCCTCTTCAGTCTCTGTCTCTCTGCCAGGAGCTCTTTTGCTCTCTCGCTCACACACCTCTCATTTTTCTGTTCTCTCTCTCTCTCTCCCCTATTTTCCCCTCAGTCTGTCTGCTTTCCTTCTTTCATTCCTCTCTTGAACCTATTTCTCCTCTCTATCTCTGCCCCCTCCTATGCAGAGTTTGCTCAAAGGTCATAACTGACTAAACCTATTGTGCTGCTCCTTCTCTTAACACTTTAAACTGCAGTCTTGCTGCCATCCATGGATATTTGTGCTATTCTTCATGGAGTAATGGTATGTAATGTAAGAAACAGTGAGTATAAGAAAATATAAAATTACAAGAAGCAAAATAATGCAGTGAGTTAATGTATTTTTAAGAGAAGGGTAATTTCATTTGAATGTTTGATGCTTTTTTTCAACATAATGAAAAACATTGTTTAAGGACAAATTTTTGCAGTCCAGCACAAAAAAAATCCAACTTTTTAAGGTGGAAATTCAACAAAATTTTGCACAAATCAATAAGATGGACAATTTTTTTTTTTTTTTTTTTTTTTTTTTTTGCAAATTACTAGCCAGGCATTGTGAAGCAAAAAGCCAAACTGTCTTATGTTTTAACACTTTGTAGCTCATATTTTAAAGCATTTGCTAAGCTATTAATATTTATTTACAAGCGAAGCTCATTCTAAGGGCAAATAGTGCCACCTAAATTAAAATAAATTGGCACAGTTTATATTCATACAGAAAATATCTGCAAAACATTTACTTATAATGCAATTTCTTTTCTGCTCATACAACATGCATGGCTCAGAATAGTCCCATAATAAAACACAATTTATTATTGTTGTTGTTTATTGAGTGTAAGGTTGATTTACTTGCTTTAGTTGTGACTGAAAAATTATATTTTTATTGTTATGGTCCGTCAGCTTAAGGAAACTTTGTAAAATTGTGCAAAAGCTTTTTTTTTCTGGCAGGACTTGCCTTCCATATAAAAACAATATTTTCCCTGTTCTGCTCTTACTGTGATAAGATGTGTCCTCTTCCTGCTAACGTCCAGTATTAATAATGTTTTGGCTTCAAGGAATGATATGATGCAGAAAAAATTTTGATGATTTTAGTTACACACTTTATCAAATATATAGTGAAGTTGAAGCTTCAGTGTCGCGTAAAAGCAAAACCATGAGAAGGCCTGCAATAAAAACACTGATTGGAGCATCAGTCACACTTCTGACATCAAATGAAATTGATTCAGACAAGCAATTCGTCTCCTTCAGCGTCAGCCTTCACTTAAAATGTGACACTTACAGCCTGTAAATCATCCCGCAGTAGCTTTGATTTCGCAGGCACTCGCACCAGCCAACAAAATGAATATTCTTCAGACTACAACAGCATTTTTGTCTCCGCTGACCCTCTTCCTGGTTTATTCTGAGCATTTTGGGTCCATTTCCAAACTGGCTGATCTGATATCCGTGTGCAGGGTCAGACGTTCTTGTGTTTCACTGAGGGTTGTCAAGACTTGGCTGCGCTTGTCTTTTCAGCCTTCTACAAAAACAGTTACAACACTGTTTTAAGGCTTAATTTTGAGTTGGCTTTGGAGTTATTTACATAAGTTTATTCATAGTTGTGATGCTTTGATTAAAGGCATCATAATTCAGGATTGCCATGTGGTTGTATTTAAACATTACAAATGTAAACTGGGCTTTTTTATTTTTAAATACAGTCAAAATGTCCATGTTAGTCGGCGCTGTCAATCAATTTTGAAGTGAATTATGTTTCCAAATCATCTTTTCCAGACTTTAAAGTACGTTCTGCTTGTTTACTCTAGGACTGTAGATTTGAGCCTTTAAATACCTTTGTTTTTAAAGCCAGAACAATGAAGTGAAAACAGCCTGACCAAAGTCCTCCATGTGTGTCCAAATCTATTCATATTGCATGGCGTGTGGACTGAATGTGCTTTTGAAATGTTTACTAAATGATCCTCTTTCTGTACAGTGATGTTTAGATATCATATTTCTTGAAAATCAACTTGGATGAGGAAAAAAAATGTAATTGGAACCAGAAAACTGCATATTTTGGGAATTTAGATGAGGACTGAAATCACCAACACATCACTTGAAACTCTCTGAGACGCTCATCAGAACAAAGGAGAGATTAATATTTCATAGTGGGGAAATAAGTTAGGTCCAATCACTCCTAATCCCAAACCATTAAAGCTGGAAATAGAAAACGCCTTGGTGGCTGAGCATTTAGTGCATCAGCCAAACGCTCTTTAGTTTAGAGAAATATCCATCAGTGCAAAAACAAAATTTAAATAAAATTCCATGTCCTCTCATGCTTCACACTCTCAGCGGACGTTTGTGTTGTAATCAGATAGAAATTCCTCTATTTCACTTCCAAGGTGAGCACACAGTGGAAGGCCCAGCCATCCGTGGCAGCTTTTAATCAAAAAACATTTTCTCCTGAGCTGATCAACACGTGGCTGCAAAGGAGCTTTCATGTGCCCACAAAACTACGCATACCAGGAAACACGTTATTCTCCCCAGCTGTGTACACACATGAAACTTCAAAGGGTACCGCAGCACATGAGCAACATCATTATATACTGCGTGTGCACGAGGAACCTTTCCAGAAGGTTTCTGTTGATTCTTTGAAATAAGATTATCTGCCGTGTATGACATGGGAAAATTTATGTTGAACCGAAACTGGTGAACTGTTGAACTAATTGTCAAATAAATTAGGTCACTGCTTGCTGAATGTCATTGTAGTTAGGCAGCCTACTTTCCAGTAATCGTCACTTAAAGTGTAGTATTTATATGACCCTGATTCGTCGTGTAGTTTAGTTGTGGTTTGGTTTCGCTTATGAAATATAGACTACTCTCGCTTCTTTAGCCATCTTAGCTTAGCATAATTTAATTCATAAGATCTTATACATTCTCAAGAACTTATGCTCTCTGTTTTCTTTGGTTTCATTGGTCTTGAGAAAGTAACAGCATGAAAGGGCCTGAATGGAGCTGTACCTTCAAATAGAATCAGGAAGCAGTAGACGCAGTTTATTATGTCATTTAGTGTATTGGATTAATTTGATTTGACTAATCTGATATAGATCTGTCAATAACAAAATAGCAAATTGGTAGTTTTTGTTAATTAGCTCAATTTAGACATTATTATTTCACTAATTGCTGTATCCAGCTTAAGGTGCATCCATGTACAGATGAGGTTATAATTATTAGCCCCTTATGGAAAATTTTCCCAAGTGTTTTTTTTTAACAGAGCAAGTGATTTTTAACATATCATTTCTAAATATACTGTTTATTTATTTATTTTACAAAGCATACATTATTTCTGTTTGTACACAATAACAGAATTATTTCAGAAAAAAAAATTCTTCTGTGGAAGAGACACCCTCAAGCCAGACTGTGGTATGCTAAAGACAACTTGGAGAAAAATTATGCATACTGGAAGCATTTCCTTTGAAACGAGAGCTCTTTGGCCGTAGAGACGCTGCTTATGTTTGGAGAATGAAGGGAGAGGCGTACAACCCAAAGAACACCGTCCCCACGGTGAAACACGGTGGTGGGACTATTAGGCTGTGGGGGATGCTTCAGTGGATCTGGAACTGGGAATCTCATCAAGGTGGGAGGACTCATGAGGAAAGAAGGATTTGAAAGAAAACCGCAAGCAGTCAGCAGAAAAACTGGGCCTGGGCCATCGCTTTGACTTCCAACACAATGATGACCCAAAGCATACGTCGCCTGTCCTGATAAAGAACAACCTCCAGGAGACCAGAGTGAATGTTATTGACTGGGCTGCACAAAGCTGTGACTTGAATTCCATTTAAAATCTGTAGGATGAACTGAAGGCCAAGGTCCATGCCAGAAAACCATCAAATCTGGAGGAGCTTGAGAGATTCGCCAAAGAAGAACGGGCTGGGACTGCTCAGGAGACGCGTGTGAGGTTTGTTGAAACCTATAACAAACGACTGCAGGCTGTTATCCAGCAAAAAGGATGCACAATAGCTATTAGCATCAGGGGGCTGATAATTTTGACCCTGGTAGTTTTGTTTTGTGCAAAGTAAAATAATGTAAGCATCCAAAATAAAACTAGGATATTTGGAAAAGCTGCATTAAAAAATTCCTTGGTGTGTTTCACAGCACTTGTGAAATACTTTTAATGAAATTTTCATAGGAGGGGCTAATAAATCTTTCCTCATTTGTAGGAAGTGACTAATAGTGAAGTGGCAATCATTTAATGGCATTCATGACAAATGAAACAACCTTCTCAATTTCCAGGGCAGCAGTCCTGAACCTGCAGCGATCAGAGCCATATGCAGCCCTTTTGCCTATCTTCTCTGTATATATTTTTTTTTCCTTCTTCCTTTTACATTTTTTTGTGTTATTCCTCACTTATATTCTCCATTTGTTAAAATGTGTTACACATATACCCATTTTTGAAAAAAAAGGTTTTAAAATGGCTTTTTAATAGTAAAGTTCCTCAACCCCGTTCTAGGCGAGTGCATTTCTTAAAACATGTAGGATACTGTTGACTGACATATGATGGGCTAGTAAATAAATTAGAGGGTTACCTAGGCAAGTGGAGCCTGAACCTTTCACGAGACAGCAACCGTGCGCTAAAGGGCAAATCGCTTCCTGTGTGGATGCCCTTTTCATATTAGCTTCCCTGAAGCTTATAATGTGTTCAGAAAAACATATTAAACCAAAAAATGCTAAGTTAGTCTAGTGTAGTCCTTTGTTTAGCATTAGGTTAGTCATAACTTGTGTCAAATATACAAACACAATAAAGGAAAAATTGGCTAAGAGACAGAGATAAATGTTATTAATGGACACATGTGATACAATATATGGTACAAAGGTTAGTGTCTGACCTCCAGAGGTAAACAGAGGATTGTCAAGTTCTACTAAACCCTTCCATCAAAATGTGTAAAAGCTTTCAGTGCTTCAAGCTTTTGCAGATGATGGAAGAACTGACGGCATGGGGAACAAAACCAAACAAAATTAGGGCCGATTCATCTTTTTCAGGAAAGAAACAGTAAAATTCTTTGAGCTTGCTTGTGGAAAATGTGTCTCTCATTTCTACAGAAACACCATCAGTGGTGTGAGATGGCAGCTATCGATCTTTCTAACCAAGGTCTCACTTGGTGATTGGGCCAAGAAACCAGAGGGTGTTTAAACTAACACCCATAAATCCACACACGTCCAGCGCCTGTTGGTGCAGTTTTAGTTATCCAGTCCTACAAATCCATATAAACATCTTGAACATTTTACCGTACCCAACATCATCGTGAGTGTAACAGGCACAGCCTGGATAGATGAAGTGCAGAGGCAGCGGTTATCCACCCTCTGACTTCATATGACATTTCATCTTCACTGGTCTCCTTCTTTTTCTGCTTCTTTTATCCCCAAAGCTTGTTTCCCAAATTTAGTCATCAGAGAAGATGCCTCATAATGTTTCCATTATGAGGTTTGAATTGGCTGATGGTGATTAATGGTGTGTTAGTGGACTGTGGGTTTTTCTTTTTTTTGAAGTTTATAGCATTGAAATTTCTATGTTGAGCCCAAAAACATGTCGAAGATGACGAGCAGCATGATTTCCTTTCTCCTGGACAACTTAAAAAAATAAAGTAAGCTATGACTTTACACAGCCAACTTGATCACCACTACGACATCCACTTCATAAAAGGTGGTACATCTTTTCCAGGAGGGTGTAATAAACTATCAGCTCTGCTCTCTGCAGCATCCAAAGACAACAATACGCACTTACCCCACTCCCAGACATAATAATTCAGTATTTTCATGCAATAGCTTACCAGGAATGTAAGTGAAGAAGTGTGTCTGGATGACCCTAAATAACACAAAAAAAGCAAGAGCAAATCATGCAGCAGCTTTTTGGAGGAACAATACATCTTTAACCGTTCTAAAGTGACAATGCTCCCATGAGATGAACGAAAACTATCAGGGGTCTAATCAGGGCTAATGGATGCTGTGGAGTTTGAGCTAAACATCAGATGTACGTCTTATCTCAGAGATATTCTCCATTGCAGCTGGACATATGTCAGGTTTTTCTCCTTTTTTATGCATTAGTGATTCACCCACCTTCAGACAGACAGAGCGAGGGGCGGGGGGTGTTGAGTGAGGGCTTTGATGTTCTTAAATGAAACATCTGCACACAGAAAAAAAAGGAGAAAGAAAAACTGAAGAGAGAAAGAGGAAAAGAAAGAGACACGTGACTAAGATTTAATGAACTGAACAAAGTGGATTTCAAAAGACATTAAACCTCCATTTAAGAACATCCCAAGGTCAGTTTCTGCCATATTATCTTAAATTAGTCACAGGGATGCTGGCCCTGAAAAGCTCGCTCGCCTCCTTTTCTGCATGTTTTCTTTCAGTGGCTGACAAATTTTAGATGCACACACAGATCAAAGATATTGCTTCTAATGGGACCACAGTGGGTTTTATCAGTGGTTGCAACTGATTTTGTCCATTTGAAAGTCTTTCATTGGGTTTATAGAGTACAGGCACTCACGGAGCACTCATGGAGTTGCATCATCATCACTGATTATACATAAGAGCATTTTGACAATAGAGTATAAAAGCATGAGCTTGATGCTCTCGTACGTCTGGCGAATAAGCTATGACTGAGCTGCAGGAGGGAAGAACGGGAAGAACAAAATGTCCTCAAAGACACACACAAAAAAAAGGATGTGTTTAAGAGCTGAACAACTGAAAAGCACAATCAGAAAATGACAGCAGCACACAGAGAGTGTGCAGCAGGGTCCGAGAGAAAGACGGGCTGTAAATACACAGCAGGATTTGAATGTAAAAATGAATTATCAGGAAGTATCCAAAGGTTGTCGGTGCTGTTTAAGAAACACTTGTATGGTCAGAAAGAATTAGTGCAGAGGACTACTGTAAAACTGCATATTTCTGTATAAGGAGTAAAGCTTTGGAGTAGCTTTAGCAAGGAACTGAGGATAAATTGCAATGACAGCATCATTAAGGATTACTGCGGGAAGCACTAGCATGAATGGGCTGAAGGATATATGAGAGGTTTTTCTATATATAAGAGTATCTCAAAATCTTTTGAAATTAGACTGTCATTGTAGCTTTTGCTGTTTAGGTTGCAGGTTGCATTTTCTTTAACGTGTTTGACATCTGGTTGATTATAGTAAGAAAAATTAAAGAAATGCAACATGTCAGATTTACAGTTTTAATAGTAACAGTTATAGAATGTGAGGATCCAGTTGATTTCTAAGGCTATGACAAAAAAAAAATACTGAGTTTCTCTACAGATTGCTGTTCATTTTAATAGGATGTCTCATGTTATTATTACATATATTACAGGGGCGGCTGTAGCTCAGGAGGTAGAGCAGGTCAAGGTTGGTGGTTCGACCCCTGGCTGCTCCAGCATGCAAGACACTGAACCCTGAGTTGTGAATGTTAGATAGAAAGCACTGAGATGAAGGGGTGAATGAAGACATGCTGTATAAAGCGCTTTGAGTGCTCAAGGAGAGTAGAAAATGTCATGACGTCGGTGTGGCGGAAGGAGGACGACCCCAAAAACGCAGGACTCAAGCAGACGTGACTACAAGGGAGGTTTATTAAGGCACGGCTAAATGAACAAACATACACTGGGCTGGCCAAAAGCCAGAACTAAAA
>JAVDPK010001737.1:61437-77990 GCA_034780415.1 Cichlasoma orientale | reverse complement strand
GTGGCAGCGTGCTTTACACCACTGCATCCGATGCTTTGCATTGCACTTGGTGATGTAAGGCTTGGATGCAGCTGCTCAGCCATAGAAAGCCATTTCATGAAGCTCTCTACGCACTGTTCTTGAGCTAATCTGAAGGCCACATGAAGTTTGGAGGTCTGTAGTAATTGACTCTGACACTTATTTTGCAGATGAACACAACCTTGACTGGCAGGCCCTACATAAAGAAATCAACATGGAGAGGGGCCCAGCTTGCTGATACATGTGGAACTCATCCCTGCAGGCTGCAGCGCAGAAACAACTCAATTATAGCAGAAATTAGGTTAAAGTGGGAAATCCACTCATATTCCAACATTCACTTACGTAATTGAAAGTAGCGCAGTTCTTGAACATCAGCAGGACGTCATCAACAAACTGCTCGGCGGTGAAGTAATGGAGAGTGTTGCTCTTGTCCAGCTTCCTGCGGATCACTGACAGGTCAATGGGTCTTTTGATGATCTGGTAGTAGTTTCGGGCCTGGCGCACATTTGCATAGATTTTTTTATCAGTGTAGGAGATGATGGTGCCATTTTAACATCATAGTTTTTATGAGGGTGAGGTGGAACATTTTACACACAAGCCGGGATTTTTCCACTGGTGTAGGTTGTAAGAATATGGCTAACAGTGATGGCTTGTAATCATATTTTATATGCAAATAGATGCTCTATATTTCCATAGTTTGGTGCTGATGTGTGCATGTTGCATTACTGCTGAGGTGATTTATTTGTTGTTGGACTGACCAGGGGGCTGACAGGTTCATGGAACGGAGCGCCGAGAAGGTGACAGCACAACAGGAGAGTCAACTTCTCGCACCTCTGCAGAGAATACAACAAACTCAATGAGTTCAAGTTTCTTTTCAGTGCAGCACAATACAAACGTATTACAGATGATAATGTTAACAAATATATATACATAGAGGGTCAGACAAAAATCCACAATATTGTAAACCTACGTGGATTCTTGCCATAACCAGTGGGCCAATTCCTGTTACAGAGTAGCAAGTAATCATGTATGTGTGTGTGTGTGTGTGTCAGCCCTTCGTCATGCTCTTGCCAGGCAGCTCCCTCACCAAAACTAAATGTAGTGTTTCCAGAATTTGCCTGAAGCACACAATCTCCTGCTGTGTGCTACAAGTTCCAACATCCAACAATATCCTTCCCGATTCTCCTGGTTCAAGTACGAAAATCACTCAGATTTGGGGTTAACAAGCTTTAATTCAGGAATTAAACCAGCTCACCCTCTGGTCCAGGTTGGACAGTGTGTAAGGTGCTTTGATTTCCCCACAGGAGTGCATGATCTCACAGTCGTAGGCCTCCACAGGCTCCTGGTCACTTCTACACAGAGTACACACCCAGTCACCTCTGTGAGACACACAGGACCCCTGTTATTATATTGGCAGTACATGATTTAAAAAAAATACACTAAACCCACACGTCAATCAAAACAGTTAAGATACAAAAGTGAACTATAGGGGCAGACATATCAAGATCCTGTACTATATTACCAGGATTTATGATCCACTCGTTTAAGTTACAGTGAGTATGTGCTGTGATGAGAAAAGCGTGCAGATTTGTGTGCTCACACAGTACTTACAGTGGGAAGCTGCTGAGAGGAGGTATATGACAGGCTATGTGGTAAACCTTTGGGCAGCGGTCACAGCAGAGCAGATCTCCTCCATTCAGACAAACAGCGCAGAAATCCTCACTCTCCTCAGTCCCAGCGCCAGCCTCAGGGTGCTGGGTGGGTGAGCCAGCCTGTTCCCCTGAGCACCAAATTTCATGTCTCTGATCTTCACCGTCGTCCACTTCAATCATATCTGCTTCACATTTACTTTCAACTTCATCCTCCAGTGGAAGGCACTGAACCTGATCTGCTTCTTCCTCTGGGTCCAGTTCAATAACCAGAGTCTGCTCTGGATCTGGATCCAAATAAAATGTTTCTGATTCAGCTTTCTCATCATCAGACCCAGATTCAAAGAGGATATAAGGCTGATCTGGATTAGAGTCGCAGTCAAAGCCCGAGTCCTGCTCTGGTTCTCCAGACAGGAAGCTGTCAGGACAATGTGATTCAGTCCAGAATGTCAGGCTGTGATCAGATGGTTCTGCTGGTTTGGGCTGGAAAGATCCTTCTCTTGGCTCCAGTGTATCCGCTTCAGTTTCACTAATTCCATTCTGTTAAGAGAGATCAAGACACAAAGGTAAAAAGGGAACTAACATTTGTTGTACCTTAAAGTGTTTAGACCTTCAGCTCTGTACCTGTTGAGCACTTTTTAACGACACATTGTTGCAGAGCTTAGCTTGTGTTTGGCACGGCAGACGCTGCAGAGATACCACAGGCTGCAGAGATGGTAAGGACGTAGACTGGAGGTTCAGACGCTCCAGGCTTACTACAGCTATGCAGGAATTACCCAGAATCCTCTGGGCCTCTGGGTGAATCCTGTGGAGAAAAAAAAAATGAAGGCTATGTGGACTTCCATGGCTTGAGCATTGGATTGCGCTGTTGAACATAATAACTACAACAACAAAACCACAGCTGAAGTGAATCACATTACTCATCTTCTAACACTACAAACGACACAGTTACTTTGACTCGTACTAACTGCCTGAACATTGCTGCAGACCAAGAAACCCGCCTTAAGGCAACAACAGTCCCCAGTGGCAGTGGCCTCCCCAAACAGGACAATACAGCCGCCACACAACAGAATCCATTTAGAAAAAGGCCTGACGAGGAGCCCAGCCTCTAAACTCTCCAGATCCCAAACCTAACGCACTGTGGTGTTACCACGGCATACTCCCCTTTTTACCTTAATCTCTTCAGTAAAGCTTTCACACTTTTGTCTGGAGGCTTTTCCCATTTTGATGACGGAGAGGTTACTCTTGTCTTTCTGTTGTAAGACTGGTTTGGCTCCTTTTCCGTCTCACAGATTCCAGGTGTGCTGAGCTATTTTGTTAAAAAATAAAATAAAAATAGAGACTTTGCGTCATTTTCATCTTACCAATATCCCGGCTATTACTCATCCCTCATTTTCTGTTAGTTGTAGTGAAAACACCGTCTTTCTGTGAAACATCGTTTACATCTGTATTACATGTTCTGCCCGGGGGGTTGGCTCCTCTGCTGCGGTTGTGAGATTTGGACCAGTCTCAGATGGTATGGCCTCCAGTGCCAGCCTTACCCTACACTTGGCTACCCATGGTAACATGGTGGCTCGCCTTTGTGGGAAGTTGCCATGGCGTCTGTGAGGCAAGTCTGCCATCTCCAGGAGACTGGGCCTCTTGGGGTGAAAAAATAGAAAACACAGAAGAAGAAGTTGATGGTTTCAAATCTTCTGTGTGCTCAGTGTTTGACAGCAAAAAAAACAGCTGAATTCAAACAAGTTCACAGCCATCAAAGAAGCAGAGGAAGAATCAGCACTGCAACAATCGCACTGCTCATGTGCACACAAAGGAAGGTTTCCGTAAGTCAGATGATTATAACACTCATAAAAAGAAACATTACGAACATAACGATGCGTGACATCACATTAACAAATGAAAAGGATCGGGTCAGAGGTGAATTATAATCAAACCTTACCTGAGTATGAAAGCTGGCGATGAAAAAAGCAAGATGTCTGCTTCAGAAAGGCAGGTGAATGCGTCCTCAGGTGGATGTGAGCTGAGCAGGAGGGGGGTGGAAATGTTCCATGTGCCCAGTGTTGAGGGGGAATTATGTGATTCGATTGGTGGAGCGATGATTCAACCTCGGTCCCCTGATATTTCAGCACAGCTCACTGGGAGTCACTGCAAGCAAGTGTTTAATATTTAACATGTTTTGGAAGTAATCAGGTGATGCCCTTTTTTTTTTTTCCAGTGGAAGAACTACAGTATACAGACCTATTACTAACAGTAAGTAAACAACCCCATATTGCAACATCTTCCATTTAAAGCAGCTATAGGAATATTTTTATATCATCAAGGTAAAAACTATGTGACAGTGTAGTATGCAGTTGCTAATTAATCTGAAGAGCTTATTTATCTGAATCTGCAGCTCTCATTGTAAGTTGCAGCTTATTGTTTGAATATATGGCCACAAAAATAAACTGCATATTTTCTTCTTTTTTCAGACTTTATTAAAGACATAAAAAGCTTTGCTATAGCTTGTATAAAGAAATAACACTTCTGAAACAGCAGCATGGTGTTTGAGACTTAGAGTAATTCATCCATCAGATTATTAATAACTGATTCACTGATTGGCTTATTTTACTGTTGGTTGAGGTTAAGGTCACAAACTACTTTCTATAAAGTTTATTAGTTTAGTAAAGAATTTAGCTTCATGTGAGTTTAAAAAGCAAACAACTATTGCTTTTGCTTTAAGGGACCGCAAGCCAAAAACATTTGGGAAGCACTGTTTTTAATCTTTAATAATGCTTTATACTTTATACGGTTGCACTTATCATCCCAATGTCTTTACTGACCAATACTGGCCCCAGATGTTGCAAAAAATTACCAGACATTAGCACTGAGCCTTGCTCTCACCATTTGATGATTAAAAGTGACCAGTAGCGTGCTCACAGAGGCGGAAACTGCAACACATGTATAACACTGACATATTTTATGCTTATCATACTTTTCTATGTAATGTCTTAATTTGTAAATAACTAGTAACTTTACCTTTATTGCAGTCAAGTACAAGTAAAGTGACATGAACTGGAAATACTTGGTACATTCTTCCAAATTATTATTTATGTGTTACACTAACGTCATTCACTGCCCTGTTCGGGAATTACAGTCAAACCGCATTAAATGCATACAAGATACATTAGGAAGTGATGTACCAAATGGTTCCTTACTTGTTCGATGGTGCCGACCTCTGGGTCTTCAAAAACCTGCTACCATCGTGGAAGTTTGTCTCTTCTTCATTCCAAGGTTGACTTCACATCTTGTTATTCTGGCCAATGACAAGTTACACGCTGTACAATTCACTCAAACTTTGAATAACAGACCGACTTTATGTAAATCACCTTTAACCGTGTCTGCTTGTGGTTGCTTCTGTTGATGCGTTATCAGAAACCTGATAAAGTGGCGTGGACACGTGTATAACATACACATCATCTTTAACCATGTGCACATGATCCAAGTATGTCTGTGTTTTTACTCTAGGTTTATAATCTATGCAAATGTGTAAAGGTACTGTACTCCTCAAAAACATTTGCATCATTTAACACATAGAAATTAGTGACAGGCTTCGTGAAACCAACGTATAATTTCCTGAAACACTTTGACTCCAGCTGAGTAATAAACAAATTTAAAGAGGCAGAGTTCACTCCTTGTAAACTGGTCAAACTGGTTGAAACTTAGGAACATATTTTCTTTACACGCTGCAAAAGTGTATATTTTTTTTATTGCCCAACTTTTCTTGCATTTAATTTTTTTTTCTTTCAGTCTGTTAAACAAATGTAAAAGAGAAATGCCTTAAAACTTTCAGAAGTGCAAGCAGTATATGTGGAATAAGCCCCAGTAATGTTAATTTAAGGTTTTTTGTTTGTTTGTTTGTTTGTTTGGGGGGGGGGGGGTTTGCGTTGCTTTGTATTCTGTTATTATTCTTTGCTGCCTGGATTATTTGATGAACATGTTTGTATACTTGTAGACAGTTCAATAAAGAGAATATATAAAAAAAATTTTCAGGTGACTCTTCTGTCATTTCCATTATCAATCACCAGGCGTCGCTATGGAATTCTTTGCACTTTGTCAGGAGGCAAGTCTCGCACAAAATCGCGTGGTTTCCAAATCCCGTTCCTCTTTCAACCAGCCTCCAAGATGGTAGGTGCTATCCTTTACCCCTGTGCATGGAAATTAAGTAAAATCTACTTCCATCCTTGCTCACTCGTATAAAAAAGTCCTCCTCGGATGGCTTCTTATAATACACTCATAATTTAGGAATAAGTGTTGGGTGTTATTACCGCAGTTTGCTCATTTTTTATGAGGACTTTGTGATGGGTTCACTGTGCGATATCTCGATTCTCCTGGGCCTCGGCTCCAGCAGCCAATCTACAGTTTTACCCACACACGGAAAACAAACATAATTTTACTTATTTATTTATTTGACAGCGGTAGACACAGTTTAATATGCAAGGTTGTGGCTTAACCTGAAACAGCGGCTGGGGTAAAGCTTTAGAAGTGCCGGTTTAAGTGGTTGAGTTAGCATTAGCTTCCTAAGTGCTCGGCAGCATGCAAGTACCCAGAGATACTACCCGGTATACTTTAGCTTTTATGTGGGGAAAACATGCTCCTTATACTGGCTTTATTACAAATTCTCAACCGACTAAGATAGTTGAGTGGCCAGACTGCTAATGCTGCTGAACAAATGTTACTTAGCTAGACAGGGAGTTAGCTCTACGAGTTGAGAATAAGGCTCAGATAGTAACATTAATAATTATCAAATCTTTGCTCACAGCCTACCAAGAGGTCCAAGACCAGGAAACTCCGAGGACATGTCAGCCACGGACACGGTCGCGTGGGTGAGTGTAATCATTCCCACACAGGTTCTAACAGATGGATTTTTAGGCACTGATAATATGGAGATGGAGCAAAGTTTAACCTGTTCTTCCCACAGGCAAACACAGGAAGCATCCTGGAGGTCGTGGCAATGCTGGTGGCATGCACCACCACAGAATCAACTTCGACAAATAGTAAGTGCCTCGTAATGAAATTGCAGTACAGTGATGTGTACATTGGAACTTCGATAAACCTGCCTTGCCTGTACTTAAGCTCAAAATCTCTGTAAGGGAGGTACAAACACTTTAAAAGCGCATGAACACACAGAATTTCTAGAACTATTTCCTAACTTGTACTCTGAGGAGTGCATGAACGCAGGGTTAGTTTTCCTATCCATTTAAGAGATGTGCTCATTAGCTGTCACCTGCTTGTGAACAGGATTTAGGGAGAGAATGCACCCATCTAATGTTCTGTAGAGACTAGAGTCTCATCTTGACAGACTTTATTGTCTTGGTGTGCTTGAGTCCTCTTAGAGTAAAGACTGGTCCTACTCACCGACTGGCCTCCCCTGTAGTCCAGTCACCCACATGGGCAGTTACAAATGGTTGTTTTTAACACTTTGCTGTTGCACCCATGACATCAGAAATGGTGACAGTAGTTTATAGTATTCCACTAAAACAGAGTATCACAAGTGAACTTTAATTGGATGTTAATCTAGATTATACGTGTTTCTCACTCTAGTTGGACTACATTTGATTTCATTTTGTTTCCTCCTGTTTGCTCTCAGCCATCCAGGATACTTTGGTAAGGTGGGCATGAGACATTACCACCTGAAGAGGAATACCTCCCACTGTCCTACCATCAACCTGGACAAGCTGTGGACTCTGGTGAGCGAGCAGACCAGGATCAACTACAGCAAGAAGCCCGATGGACCTGCCCCCATCATCGATGCTGTGCGCGCTGTAAGTATTGCTATTATTAAAAATGTTTTGTCTTATGGCATCTTTTTAAACGGGCACCTAGCAGACAATTTATGGGAGCTCTTGCTCTAGGTTGGAGTGGGTGGTGGCATGTTGACTGTTTGCTGTTGATTAAAGAATTGCATTTGGGCTAGCTGTACACATTGGATTGTTTACTTCATCAGCTGCTGGGAACAGGGATCATATGCACATACATAGAATTGCTGTCCTTCTCATAGGGTTGAAACATCCACAATGGAAATTAAATACCAGCTGACTCTTTCATAGATTGTTGTACGTGTTAATAAAGCAGATTTTAGTCTTTTTGCTTTGACTTTTGTTGCTTTCAGGGCTCTGTGTATGTTTTTTTTCAGACATCTGGATTCTGAAATTCCGGATTTCTGCCTGATTTTCTCAATTATTAAAAATGTGAAAAGCATTTTTTTTCCTTTTGTAAACGTGGATTTATTTTTATAGAATAATTACTCTTGCATTCAAATGTTTATGTATTGTGATACATATTACCTAGCTTGTGCTCACTTTTGCGCGCTCCCTCGTCACAGGGAGTCACCACAGCAGGTAGCTCTGCATCTTTGATAAACGGCATCTAGCATAACTCACCCTGACGCAACCCCAAAGGGGATATGTGTCTGGCTGGAATTGAACTAGCAACCTTTAGCTTACCAAACATGAGTTTTGTTGGGCCCACCCACTTCATTTTTACTTAATGCTTGTGGTTTTGTTTGTAATAATTCCCAGTTTATCTCAGGTTGGCTTGAATTTTTTAGCTGTTTAATATTTTTTATAAGATAATGTTTTGTCAAATAAAATGATGGTCTCCAACTGTGTTTTCACAGGGCTATTACAAAGTGCTGGGTAAAGGCAAGCTGCCCAAGCAGCCTGTGATCGTCAAGGCCAAGTTCTTCAGCCGACAGGCAGAGGAGAAGATTAAGGCAGTGGGAGGAGCCTGCGTGCTGATGGCATAATGATCCTGCCAGTGTGTTTTTGCAAGAATAAACTGTATAAATGGTAACTACATGTTGTATGTGTGATATTTTTTTTTTCTTCTTCTTCTCAAGTATGCAGTCATTGAAATATGGTGCTCATGGAAACTGAGATGGCTGTGCACTTTTGTTAAAAGGTATGACAACAATAACGGGACGAAAGGAGATATTTTCATGGCAGGAAACCACCTGGATTGCAAAAAGCTTTTTCCAACTGACTGAATTGCAGGCAGAAAATCTTTAAGAATGCACTGACCTCCACTTTTTTTGCATGTTTTGGTTTTAATGACATCAAATTTAAAGCTGGAATTTTTTATCTGTTGGTTTCTATTTGGTTAAGCATCTCTACTGTCATAACTATGGCTAAGCATCTGGTGCCAGTGACATTATACCAGTAGCTCTGATTCTTGTCCTCCGAACCAGATTAGAGATCAGTGGGGCCCTGCACTGTGAAGCGGGTTCAACATACCAGGGGGGCCTTTCTGTTATGTGGATTCTCTTACCCTAACACTGCCGATAAACAGTCACATGAAGCTGGTTATCAGCTCGTTAAGTTAACCCAGGGTTTCCCCTGTGCATTCACATCCAAGGGGTGAGGCTGGCAGCATCTGACCAATCTAAACGGGGTGATTCAGGGTTCATGTGACTTCCTCCACAAAAACAATCCCTATGAGTGCCACCTACACCAGAGATGATATCAGATGATTAAAAATCTACAAAGATCATTAAAATGTAGCAGTAAAATGTAAGACAATGCTGCAGAAACTCATTAATCGGATGATTTAGTGTACAGAGGGGTAAAATAAACATTTTAATTCCAGTTAAATTTATTGCTGGGTGCACTCTCAGTGCTGCTGTTTATTTCTAAGGTAACAGCTGCACATTAGAGCTCTGAAACTTTAAACAATTAAGCTTACTGTCCCACAGCCTGATAAAGGAGACGCAGGAATCGGATATCAAAGTGAAAATCGTGACTGATTGAACAGGTGTTCTTGGTGTGTGCTCTGTGTTTCTAGCAGTGTAAATGAGACTCAGCAGCAGATTAGAATCAGAACAACATTTATGCAAACTGTCCTGACAGTTCCAGTTTTTATTCTCAGCTGCAGACTCAGTGCTGTTTAAAACAGAATTCAGTCTAGTCTACAGACAAATTTGACATGAGATCAACAAGTAAATTGTTTGCTGCCAATAGAAAAAATAACAAGGAATAAAGTTGTGTGAATGAAGCTATATTTTTTTTTTTATTACTGATGCTTATCTGGGAAACCAAAGATTTTAGATACTGAAAAACTTTGGACCCTTCTGCTCATCCCAAGGAGGTCCAACTGAAAATATTGACACTTGTTTCTGGAGAACTGATTGGTCAGTAGGTGGAGTTTTCATACCTGCTGATCTCTAATCTTGCACCTAACCTGCTCTGGAGCAAGTTAGGTTCACACCAATGTACCCCAGGTATGTTGAACTCACTTCTTTTATTTACTTTTTTTTTTTTTAAAGTAGTTTCTTTGTTTCTCTTTTAAGTTTTATAAATCAGCAGTTTGATGGAGGAAAAATGCAGACTAATCTATAATGAAAACTATTATTTGCACACCAAACAGTCCTGAAAAGAGATGCAATAATATGCAGCACAAGTTAAGTAATATCCTCCTGATTGTGCAGCATTTTAAACGCATCACTTTCACTCTGGTATTTGAATTCTTCCTCCCCGCGCGGGGGGGGCGGCCTTCAACGTGCAGGATTTCCTGTCCTGTCATTTGACAGCAGCGCCGCTGTAAGCCGTGTTGTGAATGCTACGGAAACGACGGAAACGTAAAAAACTACAGCGTAAGTGTATGAAGCACAGCTTTCTCTGACACTTTGCGTTCAATAACATGCGTACTCGTTAAACCACCTAGCAGTTATTAAACGCGCAGAGCGGGTAAACGAATAAGTAATCCCTTTACCTGAGATCTGTTGACTAGATTATGCAGATTATGTTCTATATGCTGCGAGGACATGGTAATGTAGAATGTGAGGTGTGCGCTCTGGAGGGAAACGTCTCTGTTTAGGAGCAAAAAGTAAGTCCTTCTCAAAGAAGTGACAAACCAGCTGCTTTAACCTGCACGCATGCGCTCTCGATCCAATGCGTCCCAGCTTTCTGAGTCGCTTTCACTTCGAGGTTATTATAGGACACGAAAACCAATTTGTAATTTGGCCAAATTGTTAATACAATCAGCGTGAGGTG
The DNA here is from genome assembly GCA_034780415.1 of Cichlasoma orientale. Classification (NCBI taxonomy): domain Eukaryota; kingdom Metazoa; phylum Chordata; class Actinopteri; order Cichliformes; family Cichlidae; genus Cichlasoma; species Cichlasoma orientale. The sequence continues at coordinate 67,297 of JAVDPK010001737.1, read as the reverse complement.
ACTTTGGTTCATATGTTTGATGATACTTGACAATGTGGCTGTCTCTCAACTGTTCTATTGTATTATTGTGTTTTGAACTTATTAAATTTTACAATCTGAAAAATGCCATTTGTTTAAGGCTAACAAAAACTAAAATTAACACTGAAGCACGAAACTAAAACTAAACATTTTTGAACATTTTTAATTACATCGAATCTCTGGAAATGAACTGAAACTAAACTCAACTGATAACATTTAATGTAAAAATACAATACAAAAAACTGAGTAATAAAAACACAATAACTAATTCACTTGTAGGCTTAAAGGCTGTAGTTTCATTAGATAATTAGATTAGAAAATCACACTATTTTAAATTAAACCATCAAATTTAGACTTCTCATCAATATTATCCTGTATTTCAGATTTAATTATTTTGTACTGATGTAGCTCTATTACCTTTTAATCTACCTGGTGTTTTCTCAAAGTATTTAGTAAATTAAATGTTTTTTGACATATTCTATTCCTTCCAAAGAAGTAGCAAGTTTCTCCATATCATAATAGAAGCATCAGTTTCCTATTAGATATGCTGAAACCACAGGACACTTAAATATCTTAGCTTAAATAATGTCCGATTATCAATTCCAATAAGTGATAAGTTATTTTTCTTTTGCTATATTAAATATTTTCCAAAATATAAATATATTTAGAATTAAATTCTTGTCTGTTCAATGTTTCTGTGCAGTAAAATCATCTTAATGATAGAGTTCTCTGTGCCTGTTCCTCAGGTGAAGGTCACCTGTGTTTTTCCTCCACCTGCTCATGGACAGCCAAGCCTGGCTGGAGTCTTCCCTGCAGCGCTCTGCCAGTCTGGGCCTGGAGGTGCTGCAGCGAGCCTCCAGGCGGAGTGTAGACTGGACAAGCACTGCATCCCAGAACCCCACTATAGCAGATGAGGACACGGATATAGCTGATGAGGTGCTTACACCTTTTATTGCAATAAATCTAATAATATAACCTTAAATATAATAATATAATGTAATATAAACATAAATATTTTTCATTTCTCCTTGTTTCAAGTTTTTTTAATCAGTTTGTCTCGTTTCATCTCTTGCTTTTCCAGAGAAATCCCACAGAGCTTGATGATGCCTTTGCAAAAATCGCAGAGTTCATGGCGCAAACCACCAGTCATTGCAAGGTTGGTGAATACGTGTCATAAATCCTGGATTAGTCTGCACCTCTGTGTGGACTTCCAGCTATAGACACGGAAGAATAAAATGTGGCTTTCGTTGTTTGTTGCAGAGCTTTTACGAGTCCGGCTGTTGCACGGAGCCCAGTAACACTGAAAAGAACCACATGTCCAGGTTCCATACACGACCAGCAGGTGCAAAGACAGCCTCTGCACTACCAACCAGGAAATGTGACAAATACCAAGTAATTATAATATGCTGCTTTTTTTTTACAGCCATATTAAAAGTTTTTGATTGGTATATAAAAGATCTTTTGATTTGTTGTTTTCAGCGCCACGTGTCTGGAGCCAGTGAGGATTTTTACATCGAGCTTTCGCCTGGAACGTACGCCATCACCGCCAGCATGCCGGAGTCACAGCAGCAGACTCGGCTGGTCAGTGTTAAAGCTGGGGAGAGTGTCGACCTCACCTTTAACCTCAGACCCCTCAGCTGACCAAACCAGTCACTTTTAACCTTCAGTAATAAAAGTGACAAATTCTCATGCTATTTATATTTGTTTCTGTTTACATTTTATTTTACTGTAATTTAATGCACTTAAACATATTGTTACCTGCACTAATACCACATCAGTGTATTGAAATAAAGTATTTTTTTTAATCAATTTCTTGTTTGGCTTTTCATGCAGCCCACACTTTTGCTCATGTTTATACAGTGAGATATTATGTATATTATATTATCTGTTCTCAGAGGGATTGCAGTCCCACTGGTGGTTGAGGTTTGAAGTTGGTTGCAGCCAAAATGTCTCTAATGTTTGCACTTCTTCGTCTGGTAGCAGGGAGTGACTGAAACATGGAGCTGTGATTTGGCGAGGCACTCGTCTGTGGGTCAGGGAAGCTGAAATGTTCAGGTTGGGATGTCCTCCTGGGAGCAGCGCTCCCTGCACACAAAAATAAGTTCTGTCTGAGCTCTTGCATATTGCACACATGTAAACTTGCAGTATGTGAACACAATTGTACGTACGGCTGCCATCAAAACCAACGTGTAGCACCTTTATGTGAAAATGATGTCTTGTGAGACAAATTAACCCACTGCTGTCAAAAGTGGTAAATGGTGAGAGGTTTGAGAGTGCATTTATGTCAACAAATTTCAAGTTGATTCTCACCTGGTTGTCTGTGCTGTGGTTCTGGTCCAGTTCTTCTCCAGTACCTCCAGGGAGGACGCTGTTGTTTACTTCTTATCGTCACTGAGCACCAAGCTGATGCTCTGGCCCCATCCTTGGGAAGAGATGAGGAAGAAGCGGAAGATGGCACCTCAGGGTCATTCTTCCTCGCATCGGTATCTCTGAGGTCCACCTGCTCGGCTCGCTCTGTCTTATCAAATTCATCGGATCTTCCAAAGCTGGTTCTAAGATTGGGTGAAACTAAACACGAACAGCAGCAAGAGGTACATGTTGAATGGCAGCAGTCGGCGCAGAACAGCCGGGGAGTGCAGGAGGAGCTGCGGGCACGATGCCAGCTGCAGTACTGACTGTGAGTGGCTGTTGGGATTTGGAGCTCCCTTACTATTCTGTCATGGTGAGAAGCTGAAATGGGCAAAACCAGACTTTCAGGAAGCAGAGACACACAACTGTTCCACATCAGAACCCGGACGCTTCTTACACCGTTACCTGCAGGAAGTGAGAGTGAGATATTAGAGTGAATTATAGACGGTGGCCCTGAATAGGTATCAGTGATTTATCATGTGAATATTTATTTTAGGAAATAAATGTCTCCTTTTTGAAAACTTTCTCATCACAGTTATTCACTACAAAATATCCTTGATTCTGTTCACGCCGCATGTTCACACCACATCACACCAAAATTCCCATAAACATTCCTAAACCTTGAGGAAAGCCCTCCCAGAAGAGGTGAAGCTGTTATAGCTGCAAAGGGTGGCCAACATATTAAACCCTATGGATTAAAAATAGGCTGTCACTCGCGTTAATATGCGCGTGAAGGCAGACGAGCGAATACTTTTGGCAGTATAGTGTATAACAAAACTGTTGCCATACCTCCAAAACCATCTCTATGTTCTGTGGCTGCCACCACTTGACCTGGACCATATCGCCCCAGGTCTGGTTCCCACGGTGACATGACAGTATTGCCAGGTGCCAGACTGCATGTGCGAGCTCTGCTGTCATTGACCATATCAAGTGAGCAAACCAGCTGACGCTGGCCGGAGACAATCCCAGGAGTGGCACTTTGAGCATGATCAAACTCAACCACCCAAATTCCACTGCAGCCCTAAGATTGGAAGACAGTCTGCAAATATTTAGTGGTACACTTCTTTCTTTCTTTTTTTTTTTTAGTGAGTTAGCTAAAAAAAAAAAAGAACAATGACTGTGAGGACTAAACAATTTTTTTTATTTGGTTGCTAAGGTTATATTTTTATGATCAGATTGGATTGTCCTAAAACTGCAGGGAGAGCCCTGTGACAGATTGGCGACCTGTCCAGGGTGTACCCTGTCTCTCAGCCTGTGGCAGCTGGGATAGGCTCCAGCACCCCAGTGACCCTGAATTGGATAAGCGTGAGAAGATAGTGCCCTTCTAAACACCCTTAAAATCAGCATGTACTGTAAGTTTTATAGTTTCACTTTAAGGCTAAAAAAATGCACTGCTGCCAAATTATCAGCCTGTATTCGGTGCAGTAGGTACAATATCTCACAGTCTCTTCTCACCTGTACTTGCTTTATGACAGTGCCTAGGTAGTAAAGGCCTTCCCCTTCTCTCCTGGCCAGGACTCTGCATCCTGGGAAGAACTCTGGGCTGCTCAGTGTTTGACCAGACAGCACACAAGAGGTAACGGGAAGAAGGGGATTACCCGAACTGCACCTAAAGTAATTGGTGTTAAAATAATGCATCAATTTTAAATATTGCTTTGCCACGGTTAAAAAAAAAAAACCTGTACAACTGTACCTGAGCAGGGGTGAAGATATGTGGTGCAGCTGTGGTATTGGGACAGAGGTGGAGGGACAGCAGCACTTGGATGGAGAGACACTTGGCACTGATGGTTGGCTCTCAGCAGCATAGAGAGGAATCACCTAACAGTGACAGAGGCACACATACACAGACTCACAGTCACTCTGGGATTTTTTAGTTGGCCTCACTTATAACCACCACTGGCATATAGATATATTTTTTAGAACAGCAGAGCAATTCTCATTTCCCCATACCTTCTCCAGCACTCCATTCAGATCAATTGGAATCATATAGCAGCTCCCCCTTGTGGTCTGTGTCAAACGCTGTAGGTAGTCTCGAGTGTTTCTGTCCAGTTTAGTCCTGGAATCCTGCAGGTAGAAAACATTCACAGGTCTCCCAGCTGCGAGGGCAGGAAGCACTCTCAGCACGGCCTCTGGCTGCTCAGGGAAGTCTGCGCAGAGGAGGTGGACAGCCTGACACACAGCGTCAGTAAGAGCAATACTCAGAGCAGCCAAGAGATCTCTGCCTGAGCTGCAGCTGATGGAGTGAATCCAGGACAGCGCGGCGTACACTGTGTCAGGTGCACAGGAGCACATGTGGTGCGACCAGCAGCTCACCTTCAAAGAGAAAGAGAGACTCAGTAATTCTGAGGTAACTGTGCTCACAGGCGAAAAAACGTCATCAAAGAACTAAAAGTGAGATAAAAATTAAGACAAGGAAAGAGTTAGATTGATTATTTGGCTGAAACTGGTAGTTTCTCTTTGCCAACATTTGTTTGACAGCACACGTTGGATGGACCAACACTCAGAACAATGGGGAAGTCCAAGCAACTCAGTAAAGCACTAAGTAGGAGAACTGTAGATTTACACGAATATCTCTTGGAGCCATTTCTAAACAAGTGCATTACTGTCTACAGTGAAGTGAGTTTTACATCATCACAGACTGAGTGGGTGCTGACCAAGAAAGAAGCCAAAATCGACACCTTCAGAGCTCCTTGACTGAAATTTGAAGGCCAACTTCAATGGTCCAAATGCCTTCTGGAGAGGTTTTATGGTCAGATGAGACAAAGATTGAGCTATTTGGCTACAATGACGAGAAGTACGTTTTGAGGAGTAAATGTGCGGCTTTCAAACCTAAGAACACTGTACCGATGTATGTAAAGATGTGACAATAATTCCACCCTGGAAAAATAACAGTTCAAAGAAATCTTTAAAAGCTCAGAATTACCAGATCCTCCTCACCTTGCCTGAGAAGGTCATGATGTTGAAGAGGGAGTCCCTGTGAGAAGCTTTAGTCAGCAAGGTCTGGATCAGCAGGTGTTTCACTGACCCCAGAACAGCTCTCATGTTCTCAGAGCTTTCCAGGACAAATGTGATGTTGCATCCCCGCTTTCCCAGGAACAATGGAATCAGTGCAGCCTCACATGCCACCATCTGCCCGGATGTCATAGTAACACTGTAGTAATGGGAAAGAATCCCTCAATTTTTTCTTTATTTTCTGAATTTTGTAACAGTGAAAAGACAGTGAGAGAGGGTGAGGGGTCACCTGAAAATCTTTGGGCGGATCTTCTCACACCCCGGTTTCATACACCCTGCCTGGGGTGGGGACTGACTAGTTGTTCGGGGCCAGATTGGCTGCTTCCCTAGGTTGCCGCTGGTTCTGTGCTGACACCTACTCGCACACACTTGCTGTCCAAGTATGTTCAACGTATGTGTGCATGAGTGTGTGACTGGTGTG
>JAVDPK010001737.1:32113-52519 GCA_034780415.1 Cichlasoma orientale | reverse complement strand
GTTATATTTCTTTTAAAATTCAGCTGGTGCGGCTTATATTCAGGTGCGCTCAATAGTCCGGAATTTACGGTATTTCAAATTTTTATCAACTTTTATGTAATGTGTTTTTCTGGATTTTTTGTTGATATTCTGTCTCACTCCATTAAAATAAAAGTACCATAAACATTATAGACTGTTCATTTCTTTGTGAGCAAACTTACAAATTCAGCAGGGGGTCAAATAATTATTTCCCCCATTGTGCCTTTTTACACTTAATCAAAGGGAAACATGTGATGGTATGTTTTCCTGCAATGATTTTATTGGTCTGCTCCACTTCAGATCTAATCGGGCTGCGTGACCCATGAATTACAAATAGTTTGACAGCCATGAGCTAAATACTGCATGCCTGTAGTCAATTTCAAATCTCATTTAAAACTACACCTCTAGATGAGTCTACTCTGTATATCACTCTACGTTCTGTAGGTATTCATCAGGTGAAATCGTATTTGTAACTTTTGAAATATGATTATTTGTTGTCCTCCGTGTAGTTTGTAGTGTCATGTGTCATTTTATCCCACCGAGTCTCTTTTCACTGCATTGCCCACATTCCCCCTTTTTTTACCCACACGACCTTGTTTTCAACATGGATGCCGAAAACTCTTCCAACACATCGCAGTTTATGTCGCTGGCGAACCTGTTTAACCACATCCTGTGTCGCACGGTGGCTCGGAATCTACAATGTCGACTGACACTCGTCTTACTTTAATGCCTAAATAATTATTTTATAACAACGTGGCAGCGTAGCTACAGTCAAAAAGCCGAGACAATACGAAAACGGACGCGGAATGGCGTCTGCCAGGGGCCCGGGAGGCTGAATATCAGCAGCATAGACTTGCATGAACGTGACAGGCACAGGCTTAAACCAATAGGAGCGGGGTTTGTGACGTCCCTAACCAATCTATCAACGGGGAAATGGGCGGAACAACACGTTAGGCGTAGTTCTGTTATACATGTTCCGGGGTTGTGGACGTCGCCGACTGTTTCCTGCACTGTTGCATGGTGGTCGAACAGGAGGAATTGTTGGAAATTTTTCGGAGGTTAGTATATAAATTGGTTTTTACCCAGTGTGCATTATTCCCTCAGCCATCTCTGCGAGAGGGAGTGACAGGCGGTGGTGGGGATGCAGTTCAAGAATGGGAGACGGCTGTTAAATCATAAAATAAAATTAACACCCTCCGAGCCAAAATGCTTATGTTATCATTAATTAGCTCGTGGATTCCTCGCTCTTGTTTTCCAACTGCGTCGCTAGTTAAGCAAACTGGAAGCTGTATGGCGAGAGTTAGCCAGCCCTCCATTGGGCATTACAGACGCCGCTTAGGCTTCCACAAACCATTTCAACTTATCTGTGCTCTCAGTAATCGCAGTCACCGACAAACAGTTCGCTAACAACCGCAGAGAAAGTCGTGACAGCGCTGCTTGGCGGAGTTAGCAGTGTTGTTAGCCTGGTGGCTACCAAGCGTACTCTGCTGTGGCATGTTTCTGTGGCCGTAGCCGTCAAGCATTTGCGCATTCAGACATGCTGTCAGTTTTATAACTAAGTGTCACACCAGAGCTGGTTAAATACAGTTGTTTGATATAATTTTTCTAACAGACTGACAAATGTGGCAAGTCATAGTTGTGCTATATCGTTGTTAGCTAGCCCCAAATATTCAATTCTAATCAACAAGCGCTAAAAGCACATCAGCTGTGAGATGTCTGAAATTAGGTGCCTTTCATTAACGCAAACCTAAATAAGTCCTCAAGTGTTAGAAATGGAAGCAACTAATGACGACTTGAACTTCTCAATAAGGAAGTACTCAAAAAACTGAATTACCATATGTGGGCTGTTAGACTGGTTTATTATAGTTTAATAATAATTTGTACCATATTTGTGACTTAAGGACTACTCTGACGAATCTTAATATGCTTCTCCTTTTTTTTTTTCTTCAGTTGATGTCCACAATATGTTTGATTAAGTGACCAGAGGTTTTTTGTTTGGTTTTTTTTTTGTTAATACTTTTCTCTTGCATTTTTTTTTACTTCATGTTTAGTTTAGTTTCATTTCGCTTCAAGATTTGGTTTGCTTGTTTCAGTTCAATTTATATCACAATATATCAGCTGAAAGTTATTAATCAATATTGGCCCTGTGGACAAACGAGATGACATTTACAAATGTTTTATCTGTTATGTGACAAATTTTTCATTTGCTAAATGTTCAAAGCAGGTGTAATAAAGATCTGAAATGATTCATTTTTTTATAATGATAAAAGAAATCAAATGTATAATATTTATTTGTTTCCATGGTTCAAAAAGGAAAATACATAAAAGTAAACCACTAAAAATTAGCATCAGCTATTGGTCATGTCATTATGGTAGACATTGGTATCAGTTACATTGGGCCAATGGAAATAGATTGAAGAGGATAAGCAGAAGAAGATTGATGGATGAGGCCCCTTATGAAGCAGGTTGAATATTTTTCTTGGCCCAGGGTATTATATTACAAACACTACAGTTTACACTAGTTCAGAACAAGTGAACACACTTGACTCTCAGTCAAATATGTCCTAATGCTGGCTGTGTTGACACATTTTACCACCTTGAAACAGGCTAAACTAAACATTTCATAGGTTAGTTTTTGTTCATAAAAATTCTAGGGTTTTTTTTGTCTTTTTTTTTTCCAAATTGAGTTTACTACAATAACCTTGTAAGTTATAACACATTATTTCTCTACACTTGTACAGTTGGTTGCCAGTTTATCAGCTATATTTGCTAAATGTGTCCAAAAAAATGTTTATATCTGTATGTATGGCACATATGTGAGAAAGAGGGATTGATAATGGCACAACAGCAGCCTGTATGCTAACCTGGGAAGTAAGTTACTTATTGATTACATGCAGTTATCGAATAACTGCAGATTACTTCCATTTCCAGTGCTTGTTTTTCATTTGAGTCTCCTGCATGTTTTCTTGCAGCAGCTAAAGCATGCTCTTGGCCCAGATAAACCGGGACTCCCAGGGAATGGCAGAGTTTCATGATGCAGATGGACAGCCGGTCACTCTCTGTCTGACGGAGGCGGTGACAGTCGCAGGTGAGCTCCTTAAATGTTTCATTGTGATAAAGGCATTTACTGACATCATTACAGAGCTTTGCAATTAATCAGATTTTAGTTACAATTTTGGTTCACATTATTTTCAGTTGAATTATAATAAACGTTGCAGGAAATCCACAATCCAAGTTTTTTCTTTTTTAAAGTTGAATAAAGCTACTATTTTTTTACAGAGGCTGTAATTCTGATTCTGACTTTTTTGGCATAATTTAGCAGCCCTATGCAATTTACTTGAAAAATGTCATTATAGGCAATAAATTACACTTGGAGTCGCAGGGAATGAGAATGCAAAAATTGTGTCCAGAAGTATCCGCTATTAGCTGGGACAAACGTGCATCACATCACAGTCCTTTTCATTTTGGGAACATTTGGAAAGTGCAATAATCAAACATCTGCCAAAGCACTGACTCCTTAAACGGAAAGTTAAAGTTTAGCAACTCTCATTGTTTCCCAGATGGAGATCAGATGGAGAGCATGGACACGGTGAGCCTGCAGGCTGTTACTCTCGCAGATGGATCTACTGCATACATCCAGCATGACACCAAAGGTTCCTTTTCAGATGGACAGATCATGGATGGCCAGGTGATCCAGCTGGAGGATGGCTCTGCTGCCTATGTTCAGCATGTGCCCATGCCTAAAGCAGGTAAATGAAATGAAATGAAAATGAAAATATTGTAATAAATACCAATAGGGGTGGATCTCATACTCTGTATACCGTGTTTGTGGCACAGTACAAAGCTGTAATTTAACTGCATGTAATCTACATTATGTAACACAATACTTGCTAATAGGATACCAAACACATACTGTTGATGAAGTGAAACTGATGTTTCTTTGAATTATTTTTTTAGGAGGGGACAGTTTACAGCTTGAAGATGGACAAGCAGTTCAGTTAGAAGATGGAACAACTGCCTATATTCACACACCCAAAGGTAAATAACACCTAATCAACAGCATTTTAAGTGTCTTTCATCTCTTTAGTTTATCATTTTAGTGTTTCATTTAATGTCATAATACTGGGACAGGGAGATAATAAGAGATGTGCCTCTTTTTTAATAATGTTTCTACAACCTCTAGAGAAATGTTTATGAATTGATTTGCAAAGGTTAGCTAACCTGCTAGTTCATGGGCATTAAAAATATTGATGGGTGTGTGTATCTTTTTAAAAAAACCCAATCCAAAGTATTATTTTGGCTGCATTTATCTCATATTTGTTAAATTCAAATTTATTATCTGTGGGAATTAAAAATGTTTAAATAAATGGACTATTGGACTAGAAAATGTACAAAACAATTATAATTTAAAACTCTCAAGGTGAGTGATTTTTACTGCAAAGAAACATTAAGTTTGGATACGGAAATGGAGGAAACCGGCATTTCTGTCTGGCCTTCTTGATTTTTGCTGGAACAAACCCCAGTTTCCTCACCGAATTTCAGTCTCTGCATCCTTCTCCTCATTTCTGTGCAGAAACATACGACCAGAGCGGCCTGCAGGAAGTACAGCTGGAGGATGGGAGCACCGCCTACATCCAGCACACAGTGCACATGCCCCAGTCCAACACCATTCTGGCCATCCAGGCTGATGGCACCATCGCAGACTTGCAGGCAGAGGCCACAGCCATTGACCCAGAGACCATCAGCGTGCTGGAACAATACACCACCAAGGTAAATGGGCTTTGTCTTTGTAGTGGTGTGGCACCAGTTCCACTAATTATTCATTTTGACACAGAATCAAGTTTAAAAAATTGTAAATTAAAAGTTAATGCATTTGGTACTTTTGGCTGCTCCCATGTTTACAAGGATCGCTACAGTAGATGGATCTGTATATTTAATTTGGCATTCCTGACCCTGCAACTCTCGTTTACCTGGGTTTGTGACCCCCTGAAGCTGGTTTGTGTCTGGAATTGAACTGGGGATCTTTTGTGGTTAAGAATGTGTTAGCCACTAGACAATGGGGATAGAGGAAATGAAGTTAATATTTCTATATGTATTTCTCTCTTCTTTTTTTTTCTTTTTTTTTTTTAGATATTTTAGTTTTTCTTTTGTGGTATCCCATCACACAGTATTTTTTTTATGTAAAAACAAACAAACAAAAACAATCACAAATATTGTTGTGTTGTGTACACACATAATTAACTTGTCCAAAAAGTTATTTCACGATGATCTTGTCAAGATCATCACTTGTGCATATGAGATAAAATATTATCTTATGAGAGTTTATGGGACCCATAGATTTACTTCTTGTGAATGTTATATTTTTGCTCTATTCATGGTTTATCTGTTGTGTATATTATATTTACATATTACATATCCGTTGGTTGAATATATTGACAGTAATCCAGTAGACTATAAAAAGTACCTTCTCTTTTCTTTCCCAGGTGGAGAATATAGAGAACCCCTTGGGGTCCTTTGGCAGAGTTGAAGCAGACAATGGTGTTCACATGCGGGTAACGTTTCTTTTTCTTTCTCCTTTTTTGCCCTTTACATCAGGCCGAACATTGAAGACCTCATTGTGCCTTGTCTTTCAGATTGTGTTACAGGGACAAGACAGCAGGCCGGGAAGGGTCTCAAATGTAGGGGAAAAGTCTTTTCGCTGTGAATACGAAGGTTGTGGAAAGCTCTACACCACTGCCCACCATCTTAAGGTAAGCATGGATGCTTTGTGGAAGTTCTTCTTGTGTTCATGTTTTCATGTAAAAAAGGTTTGGTTTGTTGGTTTCTTTGTACCTCAAGTGTGTGGGATTGTTTAAAGATAATATTTCCTTTGAAGTATATGATGTAGCCAGTTACTCAGTTTACAGTTTTGTTTGTGCATCCTGCAGGTACATGAGCGCTCTCACACTGGAGACAAACCGTACATCTGTGACTATCCTAGCTGTGGAAAGAAGTTTGCAACAGGTAGCAAAGGATAACTACATTTTGCACATCAACTCATGGCTAAAATTTCATTTTGCAGTATAGAAAGATTGAGGCTACGAAAAGTTTTTTAACTGATTAAAATCTCATTATTACTATAGTGATATTATTGACAATTGAACTATTCAGGATTTTACTGTGTAGAAAAAGATTTGGCCTTCCATTGAAGTGAGGTTTAATTTACTCGTGCATGAAATACACATTTTGTTTATCAAATATCAGGAAAATGCACAGATATCTGTTAAGTAAGGTACCCTGGACTCACTGTTTTAATTATATGTGAACCAGTTGTGTAGTCCAGTGTAGTTACCCCTAAAGGTCTAATTTGAGCCAGGAAATACCTTGATGTTAAATTTAAGACAATTACTGAGATCAAAATTATTATGGGCTCGGGTGCTCTTAGGCATGCAATAATAACTTACTTGACTGTCAAATTGTGATCATTTAAGGGTATGGACTGAAGAGTCACTCACGCACACATACGGGGGAGAAGCCATACAGATGTCAGGAGTTAAACTGCTGCAAGTCCTTCAAAACCTCTGGAGACCTTCAGAAGCACACAAGGACCCATACAGGTACACAATCACACCCCCAGTTTGTGTGTTGCAACACATGATAGGCCTAATAGGGTTTGTAAACAAACATTGGAGATTGACTGTTTGCTACTGCTGGTGAAAGCTGCACTGCTTCAGGGCTCTTAATATAGAGGAGGCTGTTTGAGGCGTGTTTGGAGCTGAAACGAAGTAAAATAACAAGCCACACAAGACTAGTTTTTGAAATAACACAGATCGTAGTGAAGAGCTAGGATTGGCTGAACTACTTGAAAGGGTTGTGTTGGATAAGGGGAGCTGAAATTTTTCACAGCCAGCAGTGTTAGTGCTGCAGGATGGCAGGCACATGGTTATCATGAGAAGCATGATGCCAGGTTGTTGCTGCTTATTTTTGAAATACAGTACACATTTTGCAGTTTGAATCACATTGGTTATTTATAGAGGAGTGAAGACTGGTCTCATACCGGCATTTGTCACTTAGAACACCTGCTTACAGTTTCTTGTCGTATTTGTGTCAGTTTTGGAATTCTGCAGATTTCTAACTGCAGGTTTGACATATTTCTTGTTTTGCAGGAGAGAAGCCCTTCAAATGCCCAGTTGAAGGCTGCGGCAGGTCATTTACCACCTCCAACATCCGTAAAGTTCACATCCGAACCCACACAGGAGAACGGCCATACTACTGCTCTGAACCAAGCTGTGGACGGTCATTTGCCAGTGCCACCAACTACAAGAACCATATGCGGATTCACACCGGTGAGTCTCTTCAGTGTCTCATAATGACTCGGCTTGCTTTGACTCAGCTTGTGGCTCCATTAAGTGCTCCAGTGTATTCCATGTATGCAGTTGACACAATCATTTCCACAGAAACTGAGCAAGAAATTTTTAAGCTGTTAATGGATAAAGTTTTGAGATGGCTTAAATCTTCATGTCTGAATTTCAAAAAACCTGTGCCAAATGTTTTACTAGGAAGTGCAAACAAAAGGCACTTCCATTGTAGTCTGATACATAATGGCTGTTTTTGGAGTGGCAGGGTTTTACAATGAGTTTATGTTTTATGGATGGGAGGGGGGATGGAGGGCTTTTAGGCTTTATATGCACACATGATTATATTACTGGTCTTGTATCTTGGATATTTATTTGGATTTCATAGCTTATCTAATATTCTCTATCTGTAGATGGAAATTAGCTAGTAAATAAATGTGGAGCAAGGCATCTTTTCACTGTTCTTCATTGTGATCTCACCTATAAAAAACATGATGTGCAAGTAAGTAAATATAAAGATGGGGGTTTTCACTCCTCTCACAGATTAATAAAACTCGTTTTCTTACTGCTTTTACACTTCAGGTGAGAAACCATATGTGTGCACAGTGCCTGGGTGTGAAAAGCGCTTCACAGAATACTCCAGCCTTTACAAACACCACGTTGTTCATACACCCTGTAAACCATACAACTGCAATCATTGTGGGAAAACCTACAAGCAAATCTCCACGCTTGCCATGCACAAACGAACAGCACACAACGACACGGAGCCCATCGAGGAGGAGCAGGAGGCCTACTTTGAACCCCCAACAGGTCAGTAAAATATAATGAAAAAGAAAAATTGCATAAATGTTTTTTGATAAATATTTGGTCTGTGACGGATATAAGAATTGTCCTAATTTGGAGCTTAAAAAGTTAAAAAGCAATAATGGAAACAAATGTTATTAATAATAATACAAAGCAAACTAATCATCTTTTTATTAACTTAGAACTTTTTAATAAATCTTTAATGTCAATTCAGATGCCATTGATGACCCCAGTGTGAGCTACACGACAGCTGTGGTCGAGGCAGACGACTCTGGCTCAGAGCCAGTTCCAGTGGACAGCTCAGACATGGTCGGTCAGCAGCATGTTGCCCTGGTAACACAGGAAGATGGAACGCAACAACAGGTAAGAGAATACAGCAACATCCCAATTGTAACCATGCTGCAAAATGACATTTGGTCCCATTTGGTGACCTTTAAACATTTTCCTAATGAGTTTGTGGGCTCACTCACTTCGTCCGGTCATGTAGAGTCAGAAAGGATTTTCCAGGATATGCTCATTCCCAAATAACTTGTAATTGAGAAGTGGTTAGACAAGTGGTTAGCACTGAAATTAATTTCAAATTGTATCTTTGTATTTTTATTGCATATGTTTGTTTGTATTTGGTAACAGTTGCAAATCTGATGCCCGTTTTTCCACTTTTGAAAAGACGATTTTTAATTTCAAAGAGACTTTGATCTGGCTACAGGATATAAAAATAAGTTGTCATAGTGTCATAATAGAATAATTTACTCAGTGTTCTTGGCTCTTTCAGGTCAGTATCTCCGAGGCAGACCTTCAAGCTATGGGTGGCACAATCACCATGGTAACCCAAGAAGGCACAACCATAACCATCCCAGCCCACGAGCTGGCAACTCAGGGTGCTCATTCAGTCACCATGGTAACAACAGATGGCTCAGATGAACAGGTAAACAATCGTCATAGCTCAGTAGACTGCACTCAGAATAATGTGGAATCCCCCTCATTTAGAGGGCTTCCGTGTGATACTGACCTCAAGTCAGTATATTATAAAATTAACTTAAATTAGGAAAGAAATATGTTGCTTTTGCTTTTTTATAATTTTTTTAAAATATAATTTTAGTATGCAACCCTTCATAGTATACAACAAGTTTCATGGTGAACTTCCGTAATGGCACCAGATGTGTTTCTGAAGTTGATTTGTGACCCAATAATTAAGCTGTAATTTGAGGATAGTGTTTCTGTCGCCCCCAGGTGGCCATTATGACACCTGACATGGCTTCGTTCCAAACTGTGGAGGAGGCTGCCTATAGCCAAGAGCAAGATGACCTTCATCCTGTCACATTACTGGCCACATCCAACGGCACTCACATTGCTGTGCAGGTTGGTAGAGATCATAAGAGGGACTTTGTTCTAGTCAGTGAATTTGTTCAGTTCATTTTAGGAAAAAGGTGAAGTAAAAATGCAGAAAATGTCACATTTTCAAGTGTGTTGGAGCAGGCTCTGCAGTATAGAGGCCCATTAAATATGTTACTGAATATACTTAGAGATTTGGTGTCTTGTTGGGTAATTTGTGTGTCTGTCTCTTGTTTAAGGTAAGCTAGGAAGTTGGAAATGACTGAATATGTACTGAGCGATGTTTAATATGATACTGATAGCAGTTTCAGTCAGGACTAAGGGTCTTAAAGTTACACTCCCAAAGTAATACCTTCCCATCCTGAAGATATATTTGCCTGAATCCTTTTGTAATTAGCTTGGATAGGCAGGGTTCTTTGCAGAAGGTTTAGGTGCCCTCCTGCTGGTTCATTTAGGATCAAACCAAAACCTAAAATCACTGGATGTGTGAGTATGCATGTTATTCAAATTCATGATGACCTTCTGTAAAAAAGAAAGCCAGTGCTGTAAAAAAATAAGTGTTTTTTTTTTTTTCCTTGACACCAAAACCTGTAACTTAAAACAGTTAAACATTTAAAGTTTTTTCTTTCCACTTATGGATTAGAGATTTTGTAATAAACAGCACAGGTTATCTACAGCTAACAAATTCACTAAAATGTATCGACTTAAAAGAACATCTTTTGGCTGTGTATTACAGTATTGTGTTTAATTTACTATAAAGGCCAGACCCTTTAGGGCATTATGATTACATCAAAGGGCTGATTAGCAACCTTTTTATTCCCTGCCAGTGTTTCTGTCATGCTAATGATGTAGCAGAGACTTATTTTCCATCATTTCCATCATGTGAGTCATCCTCCAGCAGCCTATTGGGCAGTCAGTCAGTCAGAGTTGGTATTGTCTTTGAAAGGGTTGGAAGAGTTAATACAGTTAGGGCTATATGTGTTGGAGATTGACACAGCTTTTATTTTACTGTTTTATTTAAGTTGCAGTTATAAAGAATATGCAGACCCTCTGCATTATTTTGAAGGATATTCATGCCCAGGGATTACAGCTCTTTAATATGTGCTCCCTCATTTTTAAGGGCCCAAAGGTAATTGGACAATTGACTTATAACTATTATATGGGCTAGTTCTAGTACTATTCACCTGTGCGCATCAAAATGTCAGTCAATATTGTGTCATTTACTTTTTTCCTTTTTTTTTTTCTTTTTCTTGTAGCTTAGTGATCAGCCTTCGCTGGAGGAAGCAATCAGAATAGCATCAAGAATACAGCAAGGAGAGTCACCGGGCCTGGATGATTGATCGTTAAGGACGATGATTATTGATTAAGACTATTTCAAATGGACTATATCAGTGGGAGAAATCATGAGTCTTCCTTGATGTTTTTCCACAAAAAACTTAGCTTTTATGTGTACATAGGATTTTGATAACTGGAGTTCTGCTGTGCTATTTTGTCCCTCTACAAAAAAAACCATGGCAGAGGGGGGAAAAAAGGCTTTCTAATGTTTATGGTACACAGTACTGCAGTGTACAGGTAATGCTATTTCTAATTAAAAAACTGAAAAAAAGAAGAGGGATTGTTGTCCTTGTTAACTCGTTCCTTCAAGTTTGCTCAGTTGAGAAAAAAATACAGAGAGGACAAAAAGAAAATGCATAACACAAAATGTAACTTATGCTAAATAATTCTGGTTTGTGATGAATTAGTAAAATAACTTCTAGATGAAAAAAGACTAGAAAAATACGCATGACAAGCATGATTCAAAAGAAAAAAGAGCATTGTGTAAACACATTTGTTTAACTTTACAGTACATGGAGAACTGGCAATTTGTAAAGTGTAGGATTTTTTCTTACCCCGAGGAATGAAGTAGTAGTGTACTGGTACTGATTTTCAAGAACAAGGCTAATGTGCAGAGTTGTGGTAACTACAGACACTCAAAGCTGATGAGCCGTACCATGAAGATATGGGCAAGAACTGTTGAAACTACGTTAAGAAGAGAGGCGACAATCAGTGAGGAGTGGGGCTTCATACCAAGAGCGCAACACAAATGCAAAGTATAGGAGTTGCACTGTGTCTTTGTGGATTTAGAGAAAGCATATGATAGGGTGCCAAGAGAGAAACTGTGATACTGCATGAGGAAGTCAGGAGTGAAAGATGGTATTGAGACCTGTTATGATGTATATCTTGGAGACTGTGGTGCTGACAAAAAGCAAGGGGGTGACAGAGCTGAAGATGTTAAAATTTTCACTTTTTTTGTGACCAGAATGGACAAAATGAGACGTGAGTATATCAGAGGGACAGCTCAGGTTGAGCAGTTTGGAGACAAAGTTAGAGAGGTGAGGCTGAGATGGTTTGGATATGTGCAGAGGAGGGATAATGGATATAGGATGTTGAAGATGGAGCTGCCAGGCAGGAGGGGAAAAAAATGAAGATCACAGAGAAGGTTCATAGATGTGGTGATTGAGAACATGTTGATCTGAGAGAGTAGATGTTGAGGTTATGGTGAGATGGAGACAGATGGTCCGCTCTGGTGACCCCTAAAGGGAGCAGCTGAAGGAAGATGATATGACCCCTGAGTCTTGGGCAGTGATTAAAATTAATTATTACATTAATTTACTCAACTGTTGCTCCTCTGTTTCAAAACAAATGTACTTTTCCTGTAACAGTATAGTGAGTAATCCAGGTGTTTATGTGTTCAAAAAAATGTACATTTAATTACCTAAAATTCGACCAGCTAAAAATTTAATTTATACTAATTAACTTTTATACTGATTAAGATTAATTTACTGACAAGAGCAGTGCTGGTCCACGGCCCCCTTTTTTAACCTCTGTAACCCGTTTTAATGCAATTTTACTTGTATATAACGGGAGGCAGTTTATGTTAATATTTTACTGGCCCTAATGGTCGCGCTGTCTCTCAGCGTGCAAAGACATGCGTTCGCGCCAGATTGTTTCTTTGCTATTCATGACGTAACGCCTCCCGAAACTACACTAGAACGCCCATCTTTCAAAATTTGGAGACGAGGTCTGATTGGCTGCGCCAGGCATGTGACTAACTGTCGCGGGAAGTCCTTTCCCACACGCATCAAAGGAGTATTTTAGTAGGTGACGTTCAACGTATACATTGGAATGGTTTAATTGTGGAAAGACGGATTTTCTCTATCAGCGAGCCGTCAGGAAGTCAACGACTGGTATTGATACCCGACTGGAGTGCTTTATTTTTGGGATTTCATTTAATTTCAGCTCAACTTCGGACGTTGTTCACGGGGCCATTTTTTTTTAGCGTCGAATGGGCGTGTAGGACTCCGCAAACACGTTAACTTTCTGGGTAGTTTTTTTCCCCAGACTTTTGGATCAGTGCCTTTACTTTAAGTTTATTAGAAGTGTTGTGCCATTTTGCCAGAAACGCCATTTCAGCGGTAGTGTGGATCCGCCGCGTGATTTATTTTTACGTTTATTTTTACTTTTACGGCGCCGACCCGGGGTTTAAATCCTGAAAATGTCGAGTTACAGCCACCATCGCCACGGATCTCCTTCTCCCAAAGTCAGGCCAATCCGTCAGAAATTACAGTTCGCATGTAGCGATGGAGAGGACGACCTCATCGAGGATGTAAACAACAGCACAGGGGGAGAGTCTGGTTTCACGGAGATGGATTCCCCCATGATAGTACGGCGGATCAAAGCCAACAAATGCCTGGCCGGGAGGAGCAGCCCTCTGAATCAGTCCGGTGGAGACGAAGACGTGGAACTATGGGACGAAGAGGATGGCTTTGGATCCCCGGCTCACATGCAGTCACCCAGCAGCGTTATCTTTACCAACTGCACAGCTTCCCCGAGGAAAAGCTCTCGGCTGTCTATAGGGTCACCCTGTCGGCCCGGATCTCCGGACAGCGGGGAATCCAGCACCCCGATCCCAGACTGCCCCGACACACCTCCGCACAAAACCTTCAAAAAACTCCAGCTCTTTGACACACCGCACACACCAAAGGTGAATATATGTTTATTAAAATTTAAAGTTCGGTTTTTTGTTTGTTTTTAGCTTAAAACTTGGTCGCCCTCTTTTTTTCTTGCCTCAGTAGTTAAGCTTGTTGTTTTGGTTGTTTCTGGATCTTGTCGGGAAGGAAATTAGTCCTTAACAAACTAATTCAAAGTTTTGAACTGCGCAGTTAATAACCCATTGACCCACTGAATATATAACTTGACTTGTTGCATAACATTATAGTCAACAGATGTATGTCTGGGCTTGTCTATCAGTGAGTCATCTATTACACAACTTTTAATTTAAAGTTCCTTTACTTTGTAAACAGCAGTTATTGATTGTTGTTAGCCTTTTAAAACACGCTTTTGTTGAAAATGAGGGGCTTTTGACGCTTTTATTTCTGCTGCTCTCTGTTATTCACTCCTCTCTAAATTTGTCTTTTGCAGAGTTTGCTGTCCAGAGCCAGGTGCTCCAGCAGGAGAGTCGCCTTATTTAAGAAGGTGGACATTTCAGGAAAGTCACTTATTGACAGTGGCAGGAGACAGCAGACCCCACTGGTCAACTTTAACCCCTTCACCCCTGACTCCCTCCTCATTCAGTCTGCCACACAGCAGAGAATCAACAGAAAGCGAGCTCACTGGAATGAGTATGTTGTTCAGATTTTTTGTGTGTGTGTGTGTTTACATCAGTCCTCAAAAATCCCGTGTTACTGGTCGTTGTAGCTGTCAATATTTTTGTTATTGATTTCCCACCCATAGTAGTTAGTCTACAATTTCCTTAATGTTATTAAGAAAATTGTAGACTAGACTCAGACAGCCATCATTAAACACACACAATGTAGAAAAATATTAAACTACTTTAGCTGTTTCTTTCACCACTTTTACAGTATCTAAGGCCCAGGGCTTACCACGACCTCAGTGAACTCTGCCATGTGGTTGTGAAGCCCTCAGTGCTGCCCCTTGCTGTACAGAATGCTAACCCACATTCTGTTCTATCTGTTTTAGCTCCTGTGGAGAAGACATGGAGGCAAGTGACGGTGAAGGAGAGGAGGAAGTGCTGCCACCATCTAAGGTATTTCGATGTTCTTGCCATTTGCAGTAATTACTTAAAGAGCATTTGAAAGTATGAATGTACAGACAGGTGAAATTTACAGAAAAACCTCAGAATCAGTTTTATTATTGGAGCATTTTGCTGGTTCTACAAATTAGAACAAAGTTGTTCTGAATAATCACCATCTGTCCTGGTGTGAATGGTGTTTTCTATGAGTTTGTGTGATTTAAGGTTTTTAAAAATGACTCATTCTGTGAGTCATACTGTAGCCTTCAGTCACCAGATCTCAACCCATATATACACCTATGGCATATTTTGGGCCAACTTGTTAGAAACAATGCTCCATCACTGTCATTATAGCACCAAATGAGGAAATATCTTGGAAAAATGGTTTTCCATCCCTACAGTAAAGGTCCAAAAATCTGGGAGCACCAAGATTCTTTATGTTGGTTTTTCTTTTAAAACTCTTTTGTAGTTTTGTATGTTTTTGTTTGACTAAGAAAACAAATCTAGGCAGTAAACAAAGAGAAACAATTGGCATTTAAGTTATAGATGCTCTGGAAAGAGGTTTTAATTTAAATTCCAAAACAAGTACCAAGCAGTCAGCGTTATAAATATATTGCAAAACACTCATTGTTATTCTAAACACAGCATAGAAAAGCAAATTCACAGATGTGTGTTTCATATGTAAATTGGCTAAAAAACAATTTGCTGGGTGAACCTGTTGGTTTAAGCGGTGACTTGACTGGAAAAGTGAGCTTCATGCTAATTGACAATTGAATTTAAATGCTTGTATCAGATTCTTTATAAACTCCTCTTCTGCCCTCAGAGGATCACCATGATGGAAAGCAACATGATGTCCCGGTATGATTCAGAGTTCCTCGAGTTGGAGAAAATCGGCTGCGGGGAGTTCGGTGCTGTGTTCAAGTGTGTGAAAAGACTTGACGGCTGCATCTATGCCATCAAGAGGTCAAAGAAGCCTCTGGCAGGATCAGTAGATGAGTAAGTAGATTATTTTGTTGAAACTTATTTATTGGATTAGTGCAACAGTGAAGAGAAGACACAAAAGTAGGGAGAAAGTAGGAGAAGACATGCAGCAAACTACAAAACGGTCTCTCCTTCTCTTTCACAGGCAAAATGCCTTACGGGAGGTGTATGCTCACGCCGTGTTGGGCCAACATCCCCATGTGGTACGCTACTACTCAGCCTGGGCCGAGGACGACCACATGCTCATCCAGAACGAGTACTGCAACGGCGGCACGCTGTCCGACGTCATCGCAGAGAACTACAGACGGCTCAGCTACCTGTCGGAGCTAGAGCTGAAAGATCTGCTGCTGCAGGTCACACAGGGACTAAAGTACATCCACTCAACCTCTCTGGTGCACATGGATATCAAACCAAGTGAGTACTTGTGTTTAATGTCTGTGTAGATTCTCAGTCATCCAGGTCATAGTAGTCTCTGGAGCTTGGAAAAAGGCGACTGGACTTCTTTTTGTTGCTTGAAGACCAGTCGCCTTTTTCAAGCTCCAGAGACTACTTGTGTTTAATATTAAAATATTGGCAGTTGCAATATTTAATGCACTATTTTAAAGAAAAAAATATGGGGGTTAAACTTATTGATAGATTAAACTAACAGTTTTTCCTCCTCAGAAATGTTTGTAGACGTCACAAAGATGGTTACGACAGGCAGAAATGATTAAGGTTTAATTTACTTGAGAATAATATGCTTTTTGTTATTAAATGGCCATAAATAACAGGAACTACATAGACTTCTGTTAGATAATGTACAAGGACGACTCTTGTGTCAGGGCTGTGTGTGTGTCATGTTTCAATTCCGTTGTTCGAAGTGTGTTCCTTAGCTTACTTTACCTTAGACACTATGCCCCCCTGAGAACTGTTGTCTACTGTTGCTGCAACTGTTTTTTATAACTAATGGAAGTTTTCTTTGATCTAGGCAACATCTTTATATCACGGAAGTCTGTAGCAAGCTGTGACGAATGTGATGAGGATGACGGACTGACTACTAGTGTTATATACAAAATTGGTAAGCTGACTCCAAAGTTCTGTAAAGTCTACTAATTACCGATTAAGTTGCAGTTATATTTAATGTAAGATACTCAATCTCACACTCAAAATCTTTGTTCCCTCTTTAGGCGACCTCGGTCATGTGACAAGAGTGAACAATCCACAGGTTGAAGAGGGTGACAGCAGATATCTAGCCAATGAAGTTTTACAAGAGGTTTGTTTTCCTGCTTGGAAAAAAGAAAACCACTTTTCACTTTTCTGTAGACCCCACTGGTCAACTTTAACCCTTTCACAACATGGTTTCCGTTTTCTCTGTAGGACTGCAGTAACTTGACAAAAGCAGACATCTTTGCTTTGGCCCTTACTGTTGTCAGCGCCTCAGGGGCCGAACCTCTACCCACCAACGGAGAGAAATGGCATGAGATCAGACGGGGGAAACTTCCTGCTATTCCTCAAGTGCTTTCTCAGGAGTTTCTCAGCCTTCTTAAGGTAAGTGCTTTCCCTGTCTCTCCTTTTAGATGAGTTTGTAAGAATGGGAGATGTTACGGTTTAGCTTTGATGCCCATCAGAGGTCCTAATTATTTTAAAGTGTAATAGTAAACTACATTTTTTTCGGACTTTCTGTCAGACAGTACAGGCTATTTGACAAAGTCAGCTGGGGCTTTGAAAAAGTTTTTTTTTCCCTTTAGGACAGTAGAGGAATTTTACAGGTGGTCTGGGGGTGGATTCGAACCCAGGCCTCTGGCATACAAGTCACTGATCAAGCAGATAAACTATAGCAGTGCTCCTGTGGGAAAGTTAAATTGAAAGTCCTCCAATTTATATCTGAACGTGTGATTAAATGACAATAAATCAATGAGGCTACTTATCATCTTATAATTTTAGCCGTATACGTTTTCTTTTTTCGGGAGACTTTGTGCTTTTGGTGAATTTATTTGTTCTCCTTTGGTTCCCCAGCTGATGATCCACCCTGACCCAACCAGGCGACCATCAACCTCTGACCTCATCAAACACCCAGTACTTCTGACCGCTGCCAGAATGAGCGCTGATCAGCTCAGAGTCGAGCTCAATGCAGAGAAGTTCAAGAACGCCCTGCTTCAAAAGTAAGCACAGCTCAGATGCTTTCTAAGTGTTTAAGGTCTTCACTCATCAGTGGTTTGGCAGAGTGTGATAAATCTTTTATGATCAGTGTGATTGGACAAGGCCAGAACGTAAGCCAATAATGGAGTACCCATATGATGCCAGCCTCTTCCTCACTCTGAGGAAGAGGCTGGGAATCATTCCTGATGCTTAACGCAACAATCAGGCTAAGTTTAAACATTACTTTCTAACTTTGTAATATGAAAGTAGCAAACACATCCAACAATATGTATCTAGTAAATTGTTTGTATTCTTTAGTAAAATAATAAATAAAAACACGACCAAGATAAATAATATACAGATGTATTTGTACACATTATGTTACGGTAAGTGCAGTGAAGGCTTCCCAGCAGTGCTACAGTGAGAGCAAGTGAGTAGCCAAAGCATCGTGGTTGGGAGTTTTCAGCCATGTTGGCTCAGTTTTCAGTTAAGCCAAAACCTTTTATAAACATGCAGAGAAAAGTTGTTGGCTTAAAAAGCATGAAATACCTCCATAACTTTGATCCCTAGTTCCAAATACACAATACCATGATCCCAGTTTGCTTGTTTTGTCCAACAAAGACATATTAGAATAGTAGAAGGAAAGTTTTTGTGTTCTTTAGTACTGTCGTCTGCCTTTGAGAAACTGATCTAAGCTTCTCATTAATTCCTTTGTTTCATCTTCCTCAGAGAGCTGAAGAAAGCCCAGCAGGCCAGAGCAGCAGCAGAGGAGAAAGTTTTATCCACAGACAGGATCCTGACCCGTTCCACTGTCCAGTCCAACTCCAGAACCTCCAGGCTAATTGGAAAGAAACTGAACCGATCAGTCAGCCTCACAATCTACTGAGACTGACAGGAAGTGAAACACGAAGGCTCATGGACCTTTTAACCAGAACTGATCACTTTAAAAAAATGCTCTCTTGTTTTGGAGGAGAAGCCTATGAGTTGAGGAGTTGGGCTCCTCTGTCCAGTCAAAGCTGTAGACTGTTGACACACCAAACTTGAACTCATCTCACTATTTCAGTCCTTCACCTGTGAACTTTTATCTTTTGGAAAAGAAGGCAGTTGCTTTACCTTTTACACTTGGATATTCCTTAAGTTTGCATAAATGTCAGACACTCTCCTCCCTGTTTCTGTTCTCGCACTTCCCTCGACAAAGCCGAAGCCTGTTGCAGCAGATCGAAACTGCAGTGAAGCTTTCTTTAGTGTGAATGTACCTGATGTAGCCGTGCGCACCTTACTGCCTGTCGCATGCCTGATACTGGCTACTAGAGGGTGCGAGAACTTACAATTTCTGTGTCTGTGATGGAGCACTTTGGAGGCAACATGTGGAGATTACCACATTGTTTCAAAAGAGAAATAATAAAAAAAAAAAAAAGAAAAGAAAAGAAAAAATTGAATCTGCTGCTATCAATGTTTTGTATGTCAGGGTTTGGTCAGTTTCAGGTTGGATCGTTAATTGTCGCTGGCTCTTATTTTCAAGTAGCAGGAGTCCATTCTTTCTGCCCCATCTTGTATGTGGACATATGGAAATGGATCATGCCATTTTTAGAAAGTCATCTGAAGCTCCGGAGCCAGTGAGCTAAATTATCTGTGAAGTTAGTATTGATCCATGCTTTTAATCTTGCTTATTGATCAGTGCTGCCAACCCTGCCTGTAGCATTACAACAATCATCATCCTGTTCTTGGGATTCTCGTGTGTTCTGTTGGGGCGAGTATTTCGCAACCTTTTGTTCTTGTAACCCTGTAACATTAACTTTTTTGTTGTCTGTTCTGTTGTTGTACCATGTACATATGTTGTTTTTAATAAATTCTCACCATCTACACGTCAACTTTTGTTCAGTTTGGCATTTTATGAGGAAGCAGAATCTTCAAAAAGATAAAATAATGGAAATTAATCTGCTAAAATTCATAGAACTGTTCTTTTAACAAAAGAAATTACATTCAGCATAGTGATGGGCAACAACTGCCCATCATTCATATGGTTCTTTACAATGAATGCATTAATGAAACAAGACTAGTTATTAAATTACTTTTAGCATCATAAGTTTTATGCTACATTTTTTTTAAGCAGACAGATAATGGAATATACTGCTTGCAAGCGCTTTCAGCCCTTTATAACTCAAACCTCAGTTAGGCACAACTGACAGTGTTTCTTTCTAAAAGGAACTAATTATTTGTGTGGCTGATTGCAGTGCTTAAGAACAAGCTTGAGGTTCAGGAGAACCCACATTTAATAACAGTATAACAAACTGCTTATTTATGTGAAATCATTAATGAATGCGGGCAAAATAGAAGCTACATTGGCATAATTACTTTGGCCACATCTGCTGCTGCTGGCTGTCAACATGAGCGATTTTCACCTGGATCTTTTATTTATTTTTAACACTTATTCCCCATCTATTAAAAGGCGACATTTTCAGGAAGTCAGTGTCTCTTTTGCTTGCTAATGTTTCAGGTAGTGTGCTTTAAATTTGCACCACTGATTTGTGTACTGAAATAACCTTTCCCTCTGAGCAGCACAAGTGGTTTATTGATGACAAGCCTCGCTGCTGAAGCATCCACTGCCTATACAGTGGTGTGAGAAAGTGTTTGCCCCCTTCCTCATTTCCTGTTTTTTTGCATGTTTGTCACACTTAAGTGTTTCGGAACATCAAAGCAATTTAAACAATAGTCAAGGACAACACAAGTAAACACAAAATGCAATTT